>JAEMOT010001386.1:11058-21807 GCA_019297695.1 Apostasia ramifera | reverse complement strand
TTGTATAGAATAATTAAAATAATTTATTTATTATTATTATTATTATTATTTTTTAAACTAATATTATTTTGGTCCTGTTTTGGTCCTCGCGCCAGGGCCTTAGTTTTTTTTTAAATCAATTTGAACCATTTGTAAAACTTTAACGTTTAAAAATAAAAAAGTTAGACTTCAATTTCTTTTATGCACTTCTTTCTCTTGTTTAAAAATATATTAATATTTTAAATAATATTTTAAAAAAATAATGATTAAAAATAATTTTATAACATCATGATAACAATTTAATAATTAAATTACTGGAATTTTATAATCTTAGGATCGAAATCAAAATCTTGAAAAATTGAAAGAAATTTGCAATGTTATTTTAAACTCAGGCTAAGACAATCTTTTTGGGGTCTGGTTTTTTAAAAAAAAGGAATAATTATCTGCATGTCACATTATTTTACTTTATTTATATGTTATCCATTCATTCTTAGTTAATTACCCTATGCACACTCAAAATATTATAAAATCTTACATACACACACTTAAGTTAAAATTTAGTCAAAATCTATTTAAAAAAAAAAATATTTCTTTAGTAAATCATTAAGATTATAATTTTACCTTTAATAGTACATATTATTTTTTTTCCTCGATGTCACACTAAAGCGCTGATCTATCCTAAAATTAATTCACGTCGCGGATGTTTCTTTCCCTTACCACAACCTAAACATCAAAGTTTTAAGATTTTCACTCAAAATATATTTAAATATCCTTAAAATAATATGATGAACGGTTCAGATTTTTTGTAACTTAACTATAGTTAGGTTATTGAAAAATTATAATTGCTCATTATAATAAAAATAAGTGAAAGTGTGTATGTAAGATTTTATAATATTTTGAGTGTGCATAGCGTAATTAACTAAGAATGGATGGGTAACGCATAAATAAAGCGAAATAGTGTGGCATATAGGTAATTATCCCTTTAAAAAATTAATTGATTATTCATATTTACAGCTTTCAAATAAAAATTTAATAATTAAAATTATATTTAATTTGATAATTGACTGTTTATTGAAGGCCCCTTCAACTAATCTCCTCCCCCACATAATTATTATTTTAATAATCATAAACTAAGTTGTCAACTCATAATTCAAACTTTGGCTCAAAGATATACTGTGCTAGATGGGACTAAGGAGCTAAAAGCATACATATAAGTCAAATAAATTGATTTAGATTTAATACATATAAGTCTAATTATTCAAATTTAATAATTATTTAAAACATTAATTCATTATTCGTTCACAATAAATTGATTTAACTTATATTCGACTTGATAATACGTATAAGTCTAATAAAAAAACATATATTATATATTATTTGCAAAATAAATATCTGATTACAAAAAATTAAAACAAAGCTTAATCAAATAAACTCAAAAATTTCGAGTCTGACTTGCACAAACTCGACGGATTATCAGCTCTAATTTTAAAGGGACTCTTTAGGAATAGTAGTTCAATGCTTTGAGAACTTAAATACGTGTAATACTTTAATGATTTTTATTTTATAACATATGTTATTTGACTTAATAATTCAAATTAAATTTAATTTGATGATTGATTATTTAATAATTCATTTTACAATTCACAAATTAAAATTTTTATTTGAAAATTGTAATATAAAATAATCAATTATCAATTTTTTTTGTGTGTACAATTGGTATTTTTTTCAAAAATTATTTTTCCATACCCCTAACCAAGTGATTGCATGCATGTCACATGAGTTCTAATCATTATTGATGCCTCACCATACTTCACTCTTGCTAAAAGCATAAGCAAGGGCAATTTTCTGAAGCAACGGCCCGTCTGACGGCAGATTCAGATTCAAAATAAATAAAAATAGATTCAAAGTTTAAAACGATTTTAGATAAGTGAAGCAGTTTCAAACTTTTATTCTGTTTGAATGAAAAGTAGCTTGAAATTAGTTTTGAATTTACTTTAATTTATTTTTGTTTGAATAAATATTAACTTAGAAATCACTTCAACTCACAATAAAATCTCAAAAATAATAAAATACATAAAATTTATAATAAAAATAAATAAAAAAATATTTATTCAAAATTTCATAATTTATTTGAATATTTATTAATTTAATATTTTCACGAGAATATATATCAAAATTTGAGATATTTAAGGGATGTGATTATGAGTCAAAAGATGATTTGTTATTATTCTTTAAATTTTAAATTTATCAGATTTAATTATCCCTTAATTTTAGCCTCGAGAGAAATACCAAATTTGTTCCCAGATCTGGGAAAAAAGAAAAAGCGATCGCGAGTCTGAAACCACATTTTCGTTGGTTTCAGCTTCGTTGCCTCGAAGCAGTTTTACGCTTCTAAAACAGATTCAGATTTATGGTGTGACGTTCGTGGCCGAAGAGGGCAGGGAGTGATCGCCGGGTGATGTCCTAAGAGAAAGGAATTACTGAAACAAGGTGCGGCTCCTGGCAGGCTTCTAGGTCGAATAATGAGCGGTGAGAGGGGCACATGAATGAATCGTCCCACATCGAAAAGGGAGGGAGATCCTGAGCTGTATAAGTAGATAACGTGATCTCAAATGGTAGAGGCGCTCAAGTCACGCAGTTTTCTTAAAGCTAAAACAGACAATACCTCTACAATGAGATCACGGGATGTTACATATGGGATAAATCAGAATCGTTTGGCTAATTAATTTTATTACATCGGCTACGTCCCGCTTGAAATTACTTGAAGCGGTCAATCAAACGGGCCCATCTAGATTCATCGGGCTAAATCTGAGTTGACTCATTACAATTAATTTATTCGGAGTAGGTTTAACACGTATTCATTAAAACAACCATCACTTTCACTAAGGATATATGTTTTCAGCATTCAGCTTCAATCCCAGAAGCTCCCTTGGTGGTGGATCCACCGTCAATTTTTTCTACAATTGATTGAATATATATAATTCCATTGTTTAATTTCTTAAATTTATTTTACTGAAATGTTTTTCTAATTCAGGTAATTATCGATAATTTCTTTTAGTAGTCTAAATAGTTTTAAATCAAGCTAAAATTTGGGATACCAATCTAGAATGATTCAAGCTATTATTAATTCGTTAAATTTTACGTATTTTTATTTTTGTCAATTTTTAGGGCTTTATTATTATATAAGTTACGATAGATGATGGTAATAGTAATTTTTAAATGAATAAAATCTTAATTTTTATGTGAAAAATTCTTTTTCGTAATTTTGTGCTTGTTATGTGCTTATTTCCCTTTCAAACACAGTAAATCACAGCAAGGGATACAATGTCTTCCCTACCTTTTCGCAACCTCATATTTACAGGAAAATTAGCTATTAGTAACAACCAACTAAAATTTATTGTCGTTTGCTGCCTACAGAGTTAGTTATATATAACGTAATGTCAATAGTGCGGTTGACTTTCTGGTGCACTATGCAACACTAGGTGATTTTTACTGGAAAATTGATATGTCCCTTCCCAATGAATTTTATAATATTCTCAAAGTAGATGTTAAGTGACACTTGAAAGCTTGTAGTTTCTTTATTGTAATTCTATGTCACTGCCACTTTAAAAAAAAAAAAAAAGAAAAACAAAAACTTATCACTAATACCTTTAAAGTAGTCGCTATTAATCATTACTGATAATATTTTTGATTGTCGCTCAGTAATGACTAATATAGCATCATAAATTCTTATAATAATAACATGTTATGTGACAACTTTTATTTGATTAACATATCCTTTTGGGTTAACTAATGAAAAGTTTGTATAGTTAATTTATAATTACTGTTTGCTTTATAATTTTTAAAAATTTACTGAAAAATCCCTACAATTTATCCAATATTACATAGAAAATATCTCTGATGTTAAACTCAGCAGATTTTTAATTTTACCCTTAACACTTTTTTACATTTTCATATTTTTGTCATCTGCCACTGCCTTGTCGATGCTGCTGCTTCGCCACTACCACCTTGCTGTCGAGCCTCGCTGAGAGAAAGAGAGAGAGGGAGAGAGGGAGAGAAGGGGTGGGTTGTGCCATTGTAAAGAGGCACGCGTCTGAGCGGGAGAGGGAGAGAGAGAGAGAGGGGTAAAAATGAAATTTAAAAAAAGTTAAAATAAAATATTCCTTAAATATTGATAGAAATCATTAGTAAGAACCTATTATATAATAGAAACCTTTTACCAAGTTTTTAAAAACTATGAAACAAATAGTAATTACGAATTAACTATAAGAATCTTTCAGTAATTAACCCAATCCATTTTAGTAACAAATTTTTCATCACCAAACCTATAATCATCACTAAAGTCTCTCTTTAGCGACAACTAGTGTGACCAAATATCATCCTAAAGTGACAAACTATTACTAATTTGTAACAACTTTTTTTTCATCACTAAAAATAAAATCATCACTAAAACACATCTCATTACCAACTAATTGTCACTAAATATTATCCTCTTGTAACAACTTTTGATAATCAATTACATCTTTATTTTTATCATAAAATTTTTAGTTGTCACTGAAACTTACACTTATTAGCGACAACCTATTGTCACAAAATATATTCCTCTTATAATATGTTGTAAGCCTAACTTTTCATCACTGAAGCTATAGTCATTACCGAAGTTATGCTCATCAACAACACTTGTCACTAGATATCACGCATTGCATGATAACCGTAATATCTAATTTAGTGACAATATTTGAACAAATCACATTCCAATAACGTTAAAATCATCATAAGTTTAAAAGAAAAATAATATGAAAACACCATTAACAATTGGCAAAAATGTATATTGAAACATCTATACATTGGGTCACATCAAAAAACATCAACTTCATTGCATGAACTTTATCCTCATACATAGAACATTTTACATCATGTAAACAAACCAACCAAAATACTTTGATGTCCATAATAAAATTTAGGACAACCTCCATTCGTGATAGCACCAACATAAGATGTCGAAATTTATGGTATTCAAAATGGTAGCTGCAATATATTCAAGGAAAAATAAAATATAAACAATGAGCAACAACAAACATAAATGTTCACATAATTTGTGTGAGCATAAAGAACTTGAAAGGAAATAAATATGCATATGCCACACCTTGCTTTCTACATGAAGATGCAAAAATTTATCAATTATATAGGTAAAAACATTTCATAGAAATCATTATTACACATCAACAAAGTTGTTCAAATAAAGGACTTCAAAATCCTAGGCGAACCATATATATGACATGAGTGAAGATTTGACTTTTCATTTGAACAATAAAAGACTAGAAGACTTCACATTTATTATAAGTTCTATAGTTTCTCAAAGAGAATAATTAGAAAAGACAACTGATTGCAAATACAAAAACACGAAGAATAAATTCAGGAAACACTAAATGGCAAAAAAACTTAAGTTCTTTCTGGTTCATATATAACAAAAAGATAAAAAGCAATTCAAGTTTAACGAACATCTTCTCTGCTCATTAGATATAAAGAAACACATTCAGTTCATCACTGATATCAAACACTAAAATTATTTAAGTAAACAAATGTTCTCCATTAATCTGAACATTGAAAAAGTATTATTTTTCAACTGTCATACTAACAGTGAAGTTCTACAATTAAGGAAAATACCTTCTTCAAGAATGCTGCATTCGTTCATTCCCGGGCAATAGTAGATTATCTCTTAACGAAGAGACAACAGCTCCAGCCTCACCTTCTTTCTTCATTCTTGCTATCATAAAATTGTCATCAAAGATTTAACACACTAGACAAACCCTCCATATCAGAAATATTAAACTACAAACTTGGTCTGAACAGTACAATAATATAGCTAAAGACTATTAATTTTCATTGTAATTATTAATATTGATGCTAAATACAAACATGATAAATCATGCACTAAAATAGCTCAAGGACTAATAACTAGCAAGTATAAACACAAAAAGGCTAATATGATAAATAGTACAAACATAATACAAACAGCACAAAATAAATATATTGTCAATCACTTACAGTTTTTTAGATTAGTAAAGAAAACCCCAAAACAAGGTTATCATAAAGGGCTTCTCCCTCAATTTCACTTTGCAATATTGTCAATCACTCACACAGGGATGAAACAATATATGTAAAATGATATTTAACTGATCAAAAAATAATAATAATAATGTAAACCAGAAATTGAGAACACCGCTGAAAAAAGAAGTTAAGGGGGATCAACTATTCATAAGTAAATCATAAAAAAATGACGTGAAAATTTTCTTATGTTATGTATTTCTACTAATTTGGAACGAATAACTCATGGACATCACCCTAGCACTGTATTCCGGGTTCCTTACTCTCCTCCACTAGATCAACACTCAAAACCCTAGGGTTCGGCAATAGCAGCACGATATGGTTCGGCGACAACGAGCACTGGTACTGCAGCAGTGGTGAAGAGTGAAGAGGACATAGAGGTAGAGAGAAGACAACGGAACTACCAAGTGGTAACGAAACTGACCGAGGAGGAAGAAGAAGAAGAAGAAGAAGATTTCTTTACTTGTTATTTTTTAAAATTTTTCTTAAACATATTTTTCTTTTTTTCTAAGGCGAAATCCTCGTTCTTTATTTTGTATTTGAGATGAAATATGTAGTCGGAAACTTACAAAATTTTTATGAGATTTGAGAGTATTTTAATTCACCAGCAGCACAAAATTGTTATGAACAATAGTGTGAAATTTAATTTTTTTTTTAGATATATATGTAAATACACCAATTAAAAAACACATATTTTAAAATATATAAAATAATATAAATATAATTATTATATTCAATAATAATATATTTCATAAATTTGATATATAAAAATAACAATAATAAAATATATTAAATTTTAGAGATAATTAACTACATGCCACACAATTTAGTTTTATTTATGCCTTACCTATCCATTCTTAATTAATTATACTATGCACACTCAAAACATTACAAAATATTACATACACACATTTTAACTAAAACTTAATCAAAATCTATTTGAAAAAAAATATTCTGTTAGTAAATTATTAAAATTATATTTACTCTTAATGGTACATATTTTTCTCTTCCTCAATACCACACTAAAGCACTGATTTGTCCTAAAATCAATTAACGTCGCGGATGTCTCCTTCCTTTGCCGCCACCTAAACATTAAGGTTTTAGGATTTTTATTCAAAATATATTTAAATATCCTTAAAATAATATGATGAACGGCTCAGATTTTTTGTAATCTAACTATAGTTAGGTTATTGAAAAATTATAATTACTCATTATAATAGAAATAAGTTAAAATATGTGTATGTAAGATTTTATAATGTTTTGAGTGTGCATAGCGTAATTAACTAAGAATAGATGGGTAAGACATAAATAAAATTAAATTGTGTGACATGTAGGTAATTATCCCTAAATTTTGTACATGTGTATATATATATATTATTCATTAATAAAATATAAGTAATGAAAATAGCCTTATTCATATACCCCATTTAGTTAAAAGTATAAAATTTTTATCTAGCACAATAATTTTTATGAAATAGTTCTGTTTTTTATAACAGCTAGTTTTTAACAGCAGTTTGTCAAACAGATAAAACAATTTTATCTTAACAACTCTTTTTTATACATGTTTAACACGAAATTTTTTTATACAACACAGCAATACTAAATAAAGTAAAGTGACAATAACTGCTTTTGTAATAACTCATTGCTAAGAATGCGATTAAAGGGTCCTTATTAATGATCATATAAGAATCATTTGAAGATATTTGTCAAAAAATAATATTTTTGACAAATTTAATGATTATGTTAAGTATGACAAACTTAATAAAGGTATTAACTTCGAGGAGATGAAACCACAATAAAAGAAAGCCACTAATGTCTAATGATGATAGAAGATCTTTATAAGACAAAAATGTCAAATGAAAAATATTAAATGAGTGGCCAACACCTTATGAAAAAGTTCTTAGCACTCTAGGAATTTCTTGTTTATTCGATCATCAATGAGAAGATATTTCTTTAAGCATTAGAATGCCTTCTAGGATGCCTAAGAATTTCAATTAATTATGTGAAGTGGTGTCATTGATCTACTTTGAAGATAAAAAACTTACAAATGAAGAACTCGAAGAAGTAGTCTTAAAGGAATGCCTCGAATCTCTAAAAAAGTTCTTTGTAGTATAGTAGTTTATTGGCCACTCGATCGCCATAAAGACAATCTTTTTGGTATCAAAATATATATATATATATATATATATATATATATATATATTTCTATAACGTTAAAGAATCTCAATCAATCATGATTGAATCTTCATGTGAAGACATTTATAGCAAGAAAATTTTAATAAAACTTGTTTTTCATATTTAAGCTTGGTTTAACTTGAACATCAAATAAAGAATGAAACAAATCCTAAAATGATTGAAAATAAACTCAACAATAAATCAAAAATTTCAATTTCAACTTGATGTTGATTCACTTGAGCTCAAATTTGAACCAATTCTAATTGAAACTAAATCCAAAAAATGTTCATATTGATAAATATTATTAGTCATAAGATTTTATTGTCATTGGAAGTGTTTTACTTAAACTTAAAGTTACTTATATGAAATGTTACTAATGAAGATCATCAATCTTATGACATATTAACTATTATCATAGGACATATTTGACACAAACTAATATGAAAGGCATATTACTGATCATTGATATTTATTAATAGTAGGAAGATTTTCTTTACAGTAAAATTATTATCACTAAAGCTGAAGTTTATATTAAAGTTTTACAATTAACTTAATGTTCATGATACTATTCAATGACAATGCTTCACCTATTATTGCTGAATATGTACTTGGCACGAAACTATTGTTATGAAATAAATTACGGTCATTAATACTTGGCAGTAGTAACAATTAGTCACTGTCATTATAATTATTATCACAATTCACAATACTAAAATTGGTCAAATAACAATAACAACTTCTGAGTGTTTATAACACAGTGTTATCAGTAAAGAAAAATATTAGTGACTACTTTCTTATTATCATAGTTTTTTATTACTATTTGAAACTAAAGTCACACAACGAAGTATTTAATGACAATATTTGACCACTCATTACTAATATATATTTATGATAGTATAATAGTAACGATTTTTGCTATTATCACAAATAAATGACAATTGTGACGAAATTTTAATTATCAACAAAATACTTATTATTGAATCTCATTTTTCTTTATATATATAATAAAGATTTTACAATATTTTTAGCTCTCATCCATCCTTGTTTATCTCCTTCACTAGAATCATGAGATGGTAGTAAATGAATTTTAAAGTATCTTGACCTATCCAAAATGTGTAACTAATATTGAATTTTAAAGGAAGGAAGGAAAGATGCATTTATAATAATTTCTTCCCCCCCTCCCTCCATAAAAAAAAGCAAGCTATAGAATAAAAGTACTAAATTATTTTTATTACTCACTTATAAATAAAAAAAATGAGATAATATATAAAGTTTCAAATATCTTCTTACTCTTCTCTCTAACAAAAACATAAGCTAGCGCATGAGAACGTACATTGAGAGGAGAGGAAAATATTATTCATAAAGTCATCCCTCTATCATTTATCATAAAAAACATGAAGCATCATGAATAAATTCTATATTATTATTTAAGATTGAAAGATTATATTTACATATTAACCATTCTTTAAAATTCATTTACGCATATGTCATCTCATAATCTTTGATATTAAAACAGTAAGACTTTATCAAGATTCTTTTTTATATGTAGTAAGATCATGCATGAAGAATGGCCATTCGCTTACTTTATGATAAAGACTTCAAAGACATATTTTTATCTTTCTAGAATATCGAGTACAACTAACTACCAAAATAGATTAAAAATTTATTAAAATCATCTAAAAATTCATATGCAAGAACAAAATCAAGTCTTAAATCTCATACTAAATATATAAAGTAGATCGATGACATTAGATCTCATCCTTAAATGCCGCAATCGCAATCTTTTTTCCAACAAATTACTGAGGTCCACATGTTGCAACCTTTATTAAAATATATTTACGTCGAGCTAAATGTTGTAGTTTTTTTCGATCTGAGTTTATCACATCAAAGAACATGTGTTTCTCTTCTTTCATTCTTTAAATATCTCCTTTAGTATGCTCTAAAAAAATACTATCTTAAAGACTTGTTTGGCGCGAGGACCAACGACCAAAATAATATTAATTTAAATAATAATAATAATAAATAAATTTTTTTAATTATTCTACATAAATTCTAATATAACAAAATATTATTTTACTTTTCATACTCAATAATTTTCAATAAAAATATATACTTTATTTCACATCCTAGACCAAAATATGCGAATCAAGTATTTTGATCTAGGATGTAAAATAAAATTAATTTTATTATTAAAAATTATTGAGTATATGAAGTAAAATAATATTTTTTTATATTAGAATTTTTGTAGAATGATTAAAAAATTTATTTATTATTATTATTGTTGCTTTTTAAATTAGTATTATTTTAGTCCTGATTTAGTCCTCACGTCAAA
This sequence comes from Apostasia ramifera, assembly GCA_019297695.1. NCBI lineage: Eukaryota > Viridiplantae > Streptophyta > Magnoliopsida > Asparagales > Orchidaceae > Apostasia > Apostasia ramifera. The sequence goes on along the minus strand of JAEMOT010001386.1, from coordinate 11,213 downwards.
CATGGCCTTAGTTACGAAAATACCCATCAAAATATACTTTCACAAATAAACACGTACTTTTTTTTATTTTTTTTACAAATAAATACCTACTGCATATATTAAGTATATTTAAGGTCAATTAACCTTTTAATTGAAAAGTAATTAAAGGATATATA
>JAEMOT010001385.1:210977-293822 GCA_019297695.1 Apostasia ramifera | reverse complement strand
ATGTGACTCATGTTGTACGGCGTGTCAGCGGTTACGGTCCGTCGGCGGGAAAACCGCGCCTCCGTCAGCGGGAAAACCGCGCCTCCGTCAGCGGGAAAACCGCGCCTCCCTCAGAGAAGTACAATCCCCCAACGGTCAGATGTCACGTCGGGTCCTTGTTTTTCGGGGTGATAACCTTTCGGCGTCTGCTGTTCGGGATGAGGCTTCTTCTGTTCGGCTCGGATGCCTTGCTCACGTGGAGACCACGTGAGCAACCACGTGGACGGTCCAGATAAAAAGGCGCGAATCCAATTGCAACAAGATATATATAAAAAAGAAGTTCTATGAACGCAACAAAGATTACAGAGAAATTGATACTAAAACATATTCATTCCTTGACCAATAACGTTCATTTTGAACAATGAAAGATGAGTGCTGATCATCCCCAAAAAAGCATTCCTCTCTCTCTCTCTATCTCTTTTTTTTTTTTTTTTGAACTAATCTCTGTCTCTTATTATATTGCACGTTTATGTATGAATTATTTGCCTATCCTTATTCATTTTATATTCTACCATTTATTTTATAATAATTCGTATTATTTATTTCATAATTATTCATATTATTTATTATATAATAAAATTTTTTGATAGTATAATAAGTTTTCTAACATAAATAACAAAGAACATCTAGTCAATTATGCGCATCTCTGCGTGTTTCCAACATGAAGTCTCACTACGGGAAAAAATAGTGTTCAGCATCCGAATGATTTCAACACAAACATGTTCGGGTGCCGAACCGAAAAATTGCTCCAAGACGAGAGGTTCCACAGATTGGACACACATGCGGAGTTGAAAATAACAATAATGAATGAAGCAAAAAGAGAAAAAAAAAAAACAAAAACAAAAATTACATGGAGAACACCATAAAGCAGAGAAAAAACATGACATTGAATTGAGGCTGCTTGAAAGAGATGAAAAATATTTATTTCAACTTGATTTTCATCCAACTCCCAAGGGCGTGACGACATGATCCACAGATCATAGAAGGCTCATTTCCACACCAAGTCCTGCCAGAGGGAGTCTTCAATAGTTGAGAACAATAGAAGCAATCAAAACCATATGCATGGAGCCACTCATCAGCAAGTTCTTCGTAGCTCTCTAGTTAATGTTAATCCATATGTGAATAGCGCCATGGATTCGAGGTGTGATTCACATAGAAATAGCGTCACTGATCGAGCAAGTCCTTCAAACGAAGACCGTCATTTGACAAGTCATTGAACGAGCTTTGGACCATCCTGTAGCTGAAGATGTGTACCACTCAGATTGGAGCATTAATTTCAAGCTGAGAAACAACAAATTTGAGGTCGACAAAATGATAATAGAATCAGTAAGTAAAGGCAACCAAAAAAAATTTTTTCCCTAGCATTCTATACATCATGGAAAACTGAACTCAAGTTAAATCTTCTCCAAAACGTCATAAAAACATTGAGCCAATATCCAGATTGAAAGCATGAAGCTGCTGCTACATCTGAATCTTGTTCAGTTTGCAAGAAAGTAAACTATTTCATATGTAATCATCCATTATTTATTAAAGTAGATGTTTACCGGCTAAGATCATTCATTCTATCTCCAGTTCTCCAGATGGACCTCTCTTCACCAATGAAGTTGCTGCACGAGACCACCCCCGTGCAGCGTTCATCTCACCCTTGTTCAAGTAGTAATCTGCAAAAAGCCATAAACACTGAAATACAGGCCGATTCACCTTCTCCATGGCATCCTCAAGAAGAAATTTAGCTTCTTCCACCATATCCACCTTTAAATAAGCTCTAATCACGGTATTCACAAGCTTTAGATCATATCTAACACACCTTGTTTCCCATTCCTTAAAAAGATCCTTCATAGCAGCAATGTCATCAAATTTCATAAGAGCCTGAAGCATAATAAGATATTCCTTGTTGGTAGGCCTACGAGACTCTCGGATCCTGGATTTCAGCAACCCCCACACCCTTTTCACTTCCAGAAGATCACCAGAGCCAGCATATAAGCTTATGAGAAACGGGTAGGGAGACAAGTCATGCCCGTTTATAACCAACTCAGCCTTCTTTAACGAAACCCTGGATTTCTCAAAGAGCTTCACCGAATTGTAAATGGCAGAAAGATGACAATATACAGACCAATGTAAAGCACCGTCATTGCTTTCCATATCATGTATAACTCTCTCCACAGAATCTACATCATTCAACAAGGCATAGTTTTCGATTAGGATCTTGTATGAGCACTTATCTGGGACGATGTTGCTTGCCTTCATCTCTTCAAATAGTTTCAGGACTTCTTCAGGCTGGCCAGATTTCATTAAAAGGCTCATGAGATTGTTATATACTAGAGAACTTGATGCAATGCCCAATTCTTTCATTTTCTCATAGGTAGACATAGCCTCATTTTTCATTTTCTTAGAACAATAGCAGCAAAGAAGAGCTCCATAGGTTGCATGATGTTTGGCGGGATCAGGGAGACTGTTAAAATACTCCTCTGCCACACGTACTCCTATCACTTTTGATAGGAGATCAATGCGCATGGCATTGTTGCCAAGTAATTGCTGACTATCCATCCAATCCATCAACTGTAAGCAAGGAGAACCTGGTAAGCAAAGTGGTCCATCTAAATTGGTTTTACAGAAGGTAAGTTTGACAGCATATACATAATACATGTAATAAAATATGAAATTTCCACCACAGAGGAGGCAAAGAAGGATACTGTCCATTACAACTATGTATATGCATTTAGTAGTTTCATTCCAACATATAAAGGTAGGATGAACAGCATCAAAAGATACAACAGCACTAAAAAATGGCATTACAAGAAAGGTCTCGAGGCACTTTCTGTGTGGGAAATGATTTTATACAGCAAATATTAACTGAAGATCTCATTGAACTACAGGAAAGAACATTTTAAACTCGGATTTTGAATTGATCTTAGATTCAGAATTGGTATTGTGAATGGAACAAATTCTGAATTCCAAATTCCGATTTTATATGACTCAATACAAAAGTTCTACATCACTGATGCTGCTAGATACATATAGTAGATAAGAGTAAATATGTTATAGAAAGCATATTGTTCTTGTTAGGTGGGGGATTCCTCTGATGCTGAAATTATTGCTGTGGTTAAATTTCTGTTGATTAATAGTATTGCTTTGTTTATGGGAGCCTTGTAGGCCTGTTGTTTTTAGCTTCTAGACTCAAATATGGGACTGGATCCACTCAACTCTCAGGTTTTCATTTCTTGGAATGATGGTACTCCAGATCAGAACAAAATTTCTTATATTTCCGAGCCTGGTATCTAATCCTACCCCAGAAAACTCTGGAAGATTGACTGCTACAGTTTCAGACCTGAGCCAAAACTTAAGGCTAAAAGTGTTAGCTGATTGCAAAATGACATTGGACAGCTTTAGTTGTTTAGTTGTTGCTGAGGGTGTGCAGGGGAGAGGAATTATTTTGCAACTGATGCTTCCTGCCTGCCTTCTTGAAGAGAACATGCAATTTATTTTTTAAAAAAAAGGCCAAGAAGAGATATGGTTGTATCGATAGCCAAGGTCTTTGCAATAGTCTGAAGGTGCCAAGCAAGATAAACTTCAGCTACAGAACTTGGGACATGGCTACTTAGAGAAGAATTTACTTTCATGTTATTACTACAATTGCCATTAAATAGATTGAACCTCATCAATTTCTATCAACATAATTCTAGTAGCAGTTTTGGGTTGATCAAACCGACAAGGACAAGGGTCTTTTGAGGAGGAATTCGATACGGCTCACATGCACAAGAAGTCTAGCAAACCGGTTCAATGTGGTTAGCATGGTTTCGAGGCATGGTTCACAAACTACTATAAGGAGCAGTCCAGTTACTAGGGAACACATGTTGGGAAATCAACCTTTGCTCATCTTTCACTATTGTCTCTATCTTCCCTCTTGTTCTTTCTTTCTTATATCTTCTAATCTTTTTTCTAATATTTGGTCTTCCTATTTCATCTTTCTTATCTCAATTCTCTTGGAGTATAGGGAAACAATGAAGTTCTTGTCAATTGATCTATTGTTATTGCTTTTTGTTGTGTTTCCTTTAATTGCAGGTCTAACATTAGCTCATGAGCAGGACAGATGTGTTCTCATAATTGTGATTGACGAATCTCCATAGGAACCAACATGTTCAGTTTGTTTGGCTTCAGCTCAGCATCTCGGTGAATTATTGTAGCATCAATTAATATATATATGTGTGTGTGTGTGTGCGTGTATGATTCTGTGATTAAATTTATGTGACTATATGTGATCCCTTGATATGATCTATATACTTATCAGCTTTTCATTCAACACTTTTGATGCAATAGAAATATGATTAACTGATATCTTCAACTTGTGAGTTGTACAAAATCCTTTATTGTTATATGATTTAAAAGTTATTATTCTTTGGTGAGATTAGATTGGATCTAAAACATCTCTACTCATTACAATCTTATTATGTAATGTATATTTAATCAGCCTTTGAATTTACTTGTTCATTTAAGTTTGAACTATTCATGAGTTGTTTAAACTCACCCAGTTACTATTATTTTGCTTACAAATAAACCAATAGCAGAAAAGTATAAACATAAGAAGACTTTTGTCTTTTTTTATAAATATATTTTGTTTGTTTTTGGTATAAGTTTTGTATGCATACTTTTGTAGATGACTTGCTTTGTAACTATACTACATATGGTAGATTCATGGGTGTGAAAATTAGTTTATAGAGTTAGTAAACTTATATTTTATGACAGGTCATATATACCTATTGATGTCTGCATTTTTGTAATATGTTCCCGTAGCTCCCATTTTGTTGAGGTACTATTGAAATTTCCTTTAATTTGATAAGGTAGGAGGGCGGGACATGATGGAGTTATAATCATAATCTAATGCTCATGAAACTATAATTTTGCATGTTACATAGCATATAGGATAGAGAACTCAAGGTTGGAACCCTAATTCAGAAAAGATGTTCTATAATCTTCCTTTCCTTCATCTTCCAGTTCAATCCTTAAATTTTTCTTCCCTTTTTTTATCTCAATTTTTCTTCCTAATTTAACTTAGGTCTCAAGAAGATGTATTCCCCAATGGAAATAGAATGTTTGGCACTTAGATCCTCCACCTATGCGGTAATTTAAACCATTCACCCACCGATTGTCACCACATAGCTGCCAGAAGAGATTGTAGTTTTACTTCCATCCATCCAATCCATAAACTGTTACGTATGAAATTGAGTTGTAAGCAAAATTATTTCTGAAGTAATATGATTCTAAAGAATATAATCTCATTCAGTCATTTGTGAGAGCAACGTAAAGCCAAATACTCAAAAGAATAGAACTGAAACAATCGTAATAGAAATTGTGGCTTCAAAGTGTGCAAACTAAGAGTAGCGAAGATATGCCATCAATTGAGAAACTCTTCAGCTCCTCGTTAGTGCATAAAGAATTCATGTGGTACCATGCCCGAGAATGAATCAGTAAATATGTAAAAACTACCTCAAGAACAATTTCCAAGAATAAGAACGAAAAAACTGCCTCTGCAGACAGTGGCATACAACAAATGCCTGTATAATTTGATGGGGGAAAAAAGGGGAAAAAAAGGGGAAAAAAATCTAATCAGACAAAAGGGATCTCGAAATCTGACCTCCAAAGCAATTTTGTAGCTCTTATACTTGCGAAATTCCCGAATGAAAATTATAAGCTCGGACTCCCTCACTCTCCTCCCCTCGCCTATCCACTTCTTCATCGTTTCTGTCACGCTCCCTCCACAAGAGCCGGACAGAGCCGAAAGTCGCCGGTAAAGTGACTTAAACTCCGCCGCCGGCTCCGTTTCCGTCCCAGTCTGCAAGTCTGCCAGGAACGGCGCCGTACATAGCCTCCTCGTCGTCGGCAGCGCCCTTGCTAGCACCCTGATCATGTTCTTCGCCGCCTATGGCCGATACCACAGGCCCGCTCGGAGCCTCGGACACGTGGTAGAGCCGGAAAACCCAAAAAAGTTTTTTTTTTTTTTTCTGAAACAAAGCTTAAATTATTTTGAAATTAAAGAAAAAAATAAGTTATTTTAATATTAAAAGTTATCTGAAATGTTCAAATTTTTTATTTAAATATCTATATTAGATCTTAAAGTAAAATTTGATTATTTTAAATAAATATATGTCCATTGTGAGCCATATAGTAAGATAAAGGTTTTAATTATTATTGTTATTATTTTATATGTCTAATCTGAAATAAAATCTCATTTAAATTTAAATTTATATTAAATATTTTGAGACAATTAACTATATATTAAAAAATTTAAATATTACTTGCACGTCACTCTCTTCGTAAAATTAAACTTATAAAGTGACACTAACATATATTTAAATGGGATTGATTAACTACGTACCACAAAAATTTGAATATTATTTACCAAATATAAATAAGACTCATTAGATGTATGAAAGGGGCTTTTGGCATCTTTGTAGACCTTTTTGATTATTTTTCTCTCTATAGAACTATCTATAAGCCTCTGGACTCTTTGTGAACTTTAGACATAGGACTTTAACTCCCTTGTTCCCCTTGTAAGCCCTTGGACATTCTTGTTCTCTCATAGGCTGAAGGCTGAAGGCTGAAGACTGAAGACTGAAGACTGTGTGGACGTAGGTCGAGAAAGTTCAAACCAATGTGTACTTTTCTCTATGTGCATTTTGAAAAAATTAAACTCATGGTTGCATCCTTACTCCATTATCTTACCTAATTAGAATTGCTAACTCACCTTCACAGTTTTCCTCCAAAAATAATAATAATAATAATAATAATAATAATAATAATAATAATAATAATAATAATAATAATATTATATCGTAACTCTAAAGTTAATATCAAAAATCATGTCATTAAAATAAGTTTGATCTAGATTTGACCTCATAATCAACCAAGATATATTTTTTTTAAATTTAAACACATTAATCCCATTAACTATCAAAAATAGTTCTTTTTCACTGTCCGATATGGTAAGCTATATATATGCTACATATCTAATTTCACTGAAGTACCTGCTTGGAAGTGGATGAAGGAATGCAAGATTTTAGAGAGAATTACAAAAATAATAAATATTATTATGATCTATATAATGTTAAAACATAGTCTTTATATTATCGCTTCTACATACTATATATATATATATATATATATTCAATTTGAACATCATCAAGTGAATAAATTATAATTTAACCAACTGAATGTTATTGAATATCACCCTTTTTAATCTCCTTCATATGCATTTAATAAAGAAAAAAGTGTAAATACAGTGAAAAATAGTTAAAATAAAAATAATGATTCTAAACTGTAATATTTAAAACTAAATATTCCATACAAAAATAGACAACTTGTTTTTTCAATATATTTACAACACATAATTGAAAAAGTTAATTAATTAATTTGATACATTTAAATACTATTTAAGGGACATTTAATTAAATATTATTTTAATATTATATAAACATCTTTGAATAATAATTCTATAATTTTTATAAAATTATTTACTCATGTCATTAAACTAAACACTTATCTTCCCTACATAATATAATATTAAAATCAAAATTATATTAAACCAAATGCTCCCTCATAATTAAAAAAAAAAGCAAATTAAATGAAGGAAATAAAGGAAGAAAAAAGCGAGAGAAGTCGGCTAAATTTAGAATAACAAAAATAAATTTATAATACAATTTTTTTTAATATAAAGTTAAATAAATAATAATTTAAAATTAACATAAATATTTAGATAATATTGATATTCAAATAATACGAGTATCTACATCACATTAAGATACACACCCTATAAAACAAATGAAATCTTCAACTTACATTTGAGAAAGGTGTCATCACAGAAATGGCATGCAAAGATGAACACTGGTGCTTAATAGCAACTGATCAAGTAGCCTGCAAGCCAACAAATATAATCTAGGATTACAATTACATTACATATGCCTAACCAATATCAAACTTCTTCTGGAACAACAAGTAGTTTAAAAAAAAAAAAAAAATTAGTAGTAAAATTTGCACATGAAATACTATCGATCCCATCCGGAAGGCCGCTTCCTTTCTCTAGGCTTATCTCGCGAGCTGCAATGCAAGAAAAAGAGAATAAGAAAAGGCATTTAAGAAATTTTCTTAATATAATTTACATGTTAAACACCCAATCCTCAAATTTTTATACTTATTTTTATCTTCTAACAAATTAAGAGAGTATTTTATAGTACGCCCAAGTTCAAAGCATAAAAATAAGAGGATAAGCATGCAATATAGTGTAATTTGTATTTACTTTAGTTGTGTAGAGGCGAATAATGTCGATTATTTAGGGCATTTATATGTCATCACAAAAAAGTCTTTATTATTTACATTTAACATCACTAAACTACATGTTACTCCGCCGGTCTCATTTATTTTCTGTTCGAAACTAGTTTCTTTGGGATTTACATGTTAATCTAACTTTTATTACCCATTTGATCCAACTTCTGATGGGAAGAAAACAAGACTGGTAAAAGATGCCAAATGTAAATACGTAAAGAGTTTAGGAGGAATTATATGTAGATAATGTGAACATAGGGTAAATAAAATGAGTAACAAAGTTTTCTTTGGGAGTGATGTAACTATCCTGATGGGCATTTACATCTGTCACCAACAAAAAGTAGAGTTAGGAATTTTCAAAAAAGCCAATCTGAAGTATTGAGTGAAACAATTGCCACCTTTGAGACTTGCTCTGATGACTTCCATTCTGGCCAAAGCTGCGTTGTGAAGCAGTAGATACTGAGGTTACCTGCGGTGACTGGTATTCCCCACCAATGGAGCCACCTGAAACAAAACCTGGTAAAACTGAACTTGAACTTCCAGTAGCACCCTGCAAGGAGTTAGAAGAAGCAGCAACAAAGTTGCTTCTAAACTGTGCCATCATCCCAGTCCTTAAAGAATTCACTGCAGCTGTTCTACTCTGATTAGACTGAGAAGGTGCATTTGATGATTCTGGATTATAACCAATACCCAAACCAAAATCGACCCCACGAACACCACGTCCACCTCCTCCCCCACCTCCTCTGCCGCCTTTCTTTCCACCTAAGTTAAAAAATAAATAAAAATTAAAAAAAAAAAAACAAGAAGTCAGATATCAGTCAATGAGTGAAACGAGTACATCTTTCTGATCCACTACAAACCTTTCCTTGCATCACGTCTTGCTCTGAATCTTCCATCCTATACATTCGCATTAAAAATGAGATCAACAATCACCACCAACAACAATAAGCAAGACACTCATACCTCTGAATAAACAAATACTTTAAAAAAAAATGAAGTGGGTAGCTAGCAAGAATTAGAAAAGGGAACAAACTTAAAGAGTTCAACATGGTGTAATAGCTAGGAATTTTTTCCAAGAAAGGAAACATAATTAACTAATATAGTGGCCACTCAGTTGTAGTTGCTGAATGAATATTTCCAAAAAAAGTAAAAGTTGGAATTTAGCCAAGCAGCTGAACTAACAATTTCTTGAAAGTCTCAAAGACGGTCTTACCAAAAGTTTTAAGCCAGCATTTCACGCCATTCTACCAAAACTTTGGTGCAAAAGAAGACGGTCAATGGAGTATAGGAGAAAAAGAAAGAGTGAACCATATGACTGCCGCATGGAACATGGAAAATTTGCTGCTGCGCATATAACAATTAAATCCTAACAGTAAAAAATTACAAGAGTTTACCTTCATAGCAAGATCCATAAGTTCATTAGAAACATTTTGTCCAGCAGCAACCAAACTGTTGACCAGCTCACCAGCAAATCGTGCTTCCTTCTGTGTAATCAGAGTGTAGGCGGTTCCTTCTTTATCCCCGGCACGACCTGTTCTTCCAATACGATGTACATGCATATCCATATCTCTAGCAATATCAAAATTAACTACTGATTTAATGGACTTGATGTCAAGTCCACGAGCAGCAACATCTGTAGCAATAAGAACATGATAAATTCCTGATTTGAACTTCTGTAGGGTTTCCATTCGAGAGGCCTGATCTTTATCACCATGCAATGCAGCAACCTTGAAACCCTTCTGAATTAATTGGGCTTCTATCTCATCAACAGCAGCCTTTTTTGATGCAAAAACAAGGACATCACCGTCATCAATCATGCCAGGCAGTTTCTCAAGAAGCCATGGCATTTTATCAGCATCAGAAGGAATTACATGAACAAATTGAGTAATGTCCTCATTGGCCATTCCAATCTCCCCGACTGTAACTCTGACAGGATCAGTGAGGCTTTCTCTTGCTAACCTCTCAACTTTGCGGGGCATCGTAGCAGAGAAAAGGAGAGTTTGTCGATCAGGTCTTATCTGACCCACAATTGATCTTATTTGAGGCTCAAATCCAAGATCAAACATCCGGTCAGCTTCATCAAGAACAAGATATGTTGTGCGTAACATTGTTAAGGCCTTCATCTTGAGCATATCAATAAGCCTGCCTGGAGTACAAACAACAATTTCACAACCAGCTTTCAGCTCTTTAAATTGTTCATGCTTGGACATTCCACCATAGACTGCAGAAACACGTATACCATGTGGCTTAGCAAACTTCTTTGCTTCCAAATATATTTGATGTGCTAATTCTCTTGTAGGAGCACAAATAATGCCAATTGGACCTTCTTCCTTTTTAAGTTCAGGCTGGTCCATAATATGGACAATCATTGGGAGAACAAATGCAGCTGTCTTGCCCGATCCTGTTTTCGCAATTCCAATAATATCTCTTCCCGAAAGTGCAATGGGAAGAGCCTGGCACTGGATTGCCGTTGGCCTTTCATAACCCTGCTTTGCAATAGCATTTGTCAACACATTACTAAACCCACAATCTGCAAAGGATTTTATTGGCTTGGGTACATCAAATCCTGAAACCCTTATAGCTAAAGTTTTTCGATATTCAGTAACATCCTGTTCACTCATACCTGGCATTGGAAAAATAAAGATTATAAGAGGAAAATAGAAGGAAACATCCACAATGACCATTTAAGGAATATGCCTTGACTTAGCAAGATACATTATAATTTGATTTAGAAAAATTTGCTTGAACCTGCAATTAAAAAAAATTGTTTGAACTGCAAAAGCAACAAATTCATCTTACATGATACAAGTCAGGTATGCATACATCCATCTATACAGATGTTAATGCATGTTTTCATCAACCAAGATCTGACAGACCGAAGTAGTAGTGGGACAAGCAAGACGAAGACAAGGAGAGTTTTTATGGGGAAAGTTGAATGGAGAAAACTACGAAGCCTTGTGATGGTGGCTTTAAATGCACCATTTGTTTAGCACAAGTGCGAAAGCTGCTATGCTTGTGAGTTAAACTCTCAAGTTTAGGAGACAGAACAATGAACAGATCCCTTGGCATATTTGTAAATGAAAATATTCATAGGCACATAAAGACATTGTAATGATAGCAATGATTCTTCATTTCCCATGATGTAAGAACTTTAAAGAGTAACGACCAATGTGTGTCTCGAAAATCAAGGCATTGGTGGATGTCAGAAAGCTGCAAATTAGTTAGTTGTCGAAGACAACCCCTTTGTCACAGAAGGACGGTCGAAAGTTGTACACGAAGATCTTGGTCTTCAAGAAGGCTTGTCGAAAATGTGCTTCTGATGGCCAAAGAAGTCCATGTCAAAAAGCTTTTGGGAGAATAGCCAAATAACGGGCAGCAAAGAACCTGTCTTCGCCGTTCCTTATTCAATTTAAACTTTGATAGCTTGCCGCATGTACAGTGGAGATCAGCTGTCTAATTTTTAGTTCACAATAGACAATCCCTACATAAATTTGTATATGTGAGTGTGCATGTTAGGGAGAAGAAGAGAAGGGTTGGCTAGGGGGTGGGTTGCCCTATGCGGACAACCCCATCTAAGATGGAGTAAATAGAGGAAGTGAGTGAAGGAGGGGAGGGGAAAGGAGGGTTGTATTTCTACATGCAAGATAGCACAAGTGAACATATAAGTTATTAAAGCATGTGAAGAAATTTTATAAGATAGAGACCATGAAAATACCAAATATTAACATTGTCATTGTAGATATTATCTCATTATATATTCATGCTTCTTAAAGAAACACACTATGCTCTTTTATCTTATTTGATGATAATGTAGTAGCCAAGAACCCAAAGGCATAAATAGAGCAAAAGAAAGCACACCAAAGCAATATTCTTGAAAAGGTCCAGGAGTTAAAATAAACAGGGTTAACAAAAGCAGTAAAAGAACCCAAGAAATAACCATGTTTTGCAATAAAATGGCTAGAAAACTGAGTAAGGATAGGAGGACCTATGCATACACTAATATTCTAGAATAAAGGGTTTTTCATATGGCTTTTGACAGTTTACAAATTCAGAACATCTATAAGGACATTCCCAAGCAGTGGAGATTTTTACATACTTGACTGTTAATTATAGAAATACAAATCCATAATTTCAAAAATACATCAGCACATGTTTACTGTAATGGAGAAACAAATACATTACTTCATCAGCACAGTTGTTTGATATAAATACACAAAACTGGCAAAATAAAAGTTCTTAAGTACAAGTCAACCAATAAACTTGAGTGTAACTATAAGCATCCAGCAAAGACTCTACTTATAATCACTAAATGAACACGATGGATATAAATGAACTTGGATAGTGTCTTGCTTGTAGCAGAACTACAACAGCTTCAAAGCTATATGATCTTACTTAACTCCCCCACCCGGCCACCCCTAAAGAACCACCACCCATCCCCACAACTTTTCTAAAAGCTTAAAACTGAATGTTTTTTAGCTTATTTCTATAACAAGCTCCAGTATTTCTGTTCATGATTAATTCCAATCACAGCACATAAAATTCAACTCTACAAGCAGCATATGGTGCTAATTTAAATACATTACAAGCCATGTTTTATGGTGGGGACACAGATTAGCATTGAATTAGATGATCAGAATGACGACATGTGCTAAATCAAAATTCAAATTGAAATTAATTAGAGCTATTAGAGATTTTCATATTAGCTTTATTTAGAATTGTTTTGAATTGATTTGATTAAGAGCAAACTTGGGAGATTTGAAGACTCGTCATATTTGAAGCTGATTTTATTTTATTGTAATAGAATTAGTTCTATATTTATTTTCATTTATTTGACATTTTATTTCTTATATTTAATATTATATTTTTAAATTTTTTCGTGGAACCTCTCTGTATAAAGGGGCCGCCTTACATTGTAATAGTAAGTAGTATTTTGATGAATGAAATTATATTTGAGTTTATTTAAGGCCTAGATCTGAGTTAATGGGTCAATATTCCGATGAAAAGAGTAGGGTTAGCTTTTGGTGAGAATCCTCAAATTAATTCAGTTATCCACTTTTTAAAAAAAATCTCCTCCATCTCTCGCTCTCTCGCTCCTATCCACACATCATCTCTAAGCGCCTCCAGCATTTTGCGTACTTGCCTACCTACGAAGCTCGCCCGCCTTTGACGCTCGTTGCCTCTCCATTCCCCGCCTCTAACACGCGCCCACCTCCGCTGCATGCTACACACTACCTCGTCGACCAACGCGAAGCAACTCGTCACTTTCTTTGTCGCTCGGCTCGCTACTTCGCCCAAGAAAAATGCCACTCGAGCACGTCGACCAGAGCCGTCTGCCTCACCTGCGTCGCTACTACTTGAACTTATCATCTACTACTTGAATTTTTTTGACTAACGTATAATTTCTTTTCTGAATTAAATTAATCTAATTATTTGATTTCAATATAAAATTATTCTCTTAACTTAGATTATTCATTTGGCTCTAATTGTGCAACTCAAAATTTATTTTGAGTGATAATTACTATTGGATTTAAGTGTGAGATATCTGTCCTAAATTCCTGAAACTCGGATCTGATTCATAAAATTTAAATTGACGCCCTAATCTAGTTTGATAAATTATTATTTATCAGATGATTCAGTTTAATTTTAATTTTAAAATATTTTTAATTTGTGAGATTTAAGAATCTTATTTATCATATAATTTATTTAGAAAATATTTTGCGCTTAATTAAAAATAAATTACTAATTAATTTTGCTGAATATAAATATAAAATATCATTTGCTTTTTTTTCGTCCAGAATCAATTTGGTATCAGAATTAATTTAGGTTATGGCATTTTATTTGATCTTTTTTACATATTTTGTATTATATCTTTTCATCTCATTTTATTTCTCATTGTCTGATATAGGCATCATATGAGTATGGGCACTAAAATAGAAACTCTATTGTTCAACCTTATAATTAATTCGATCGCATATTTTCCCCTATGAAACCACAAACTGTAGAGGAAGTGGCAATTAATTCTTATTTTTCTTGTGATTCGGATTCAAAATTAACGTTTCTTAGTGAAGCAAAATATGATATTAGAGACTTAGAAGATCAATGTTCTTGGGGTAAGTTTAGACCGCTTGAGACATGGGGTAAAATCAAGACTTATTTATGCAAGAAACATTCTCTTGCATCCCATAAAGTTAACTCTATAGTTCCTAAATAACATAATTCAAGATCAGTACATTTTGCTCAAATTCCTACTTTCATTGCTAGACCTATTGAGACTATAGGTGAACCATTTAGTTCCCTTGCGAAGGAAGTAGTGAATGAGTTCTCTACAGAGACTTTCATTCTTCTTTAAGCATTAGAACTCGATTCCTTACCTATATCCATTTATATAGCAGATCCTAGCTTAACAAAAAAGTACGAGAAGTATGAGGATGAGATGTATGATGAAGATAATTATAAAATAGAAGTTAAAAGTCAAGTTGAAGAAACAGTCATAGGGTTGAGTCATAAAGAAGAGTAGATTATAGATTCCGTCCCGCATCACTTTAGTGTTCCAGCTTGAGTACATAATACAATATTGCCAGAGACAAATTTTTGTACAAGGAGACAAATTTTTGTACAAGGTGTTGCAGAAGAATAAGGAAATAGCCATTACAGTGGAAGCACTATTGTCAGATCATTGTGCTTGTAACTCACAGCAACATGTGCTTTCCTCACCAAATCTGCCGGTTGTTTTTATCCAAAACGGAAAAACAGGCCATGAAATGAGAATCAGGACCGTCTAGTGTGCTAACAAAGTCTGCAAGACATATCTATAACGTAAATTTTTCAATCCCGAATCCAATTGGAACTGTCATGTTAACAGACCAACGAGGCCATAATGGGTGGACTGGCCACAACTAAGAAAAAAATTCCAATATACGGCGTTCTACATATGAAAAGCATAAACAGTTCCGTATAAGAGGAAAAACAGAGTTTATAAGAACAACCAATAAATATGAGTGCCTTGGGGGCTAAACTGTGACTTCAAAAGAATTACCTATACACTCATCATTTAATCAATTTGGTTAATCTCACTCATGGAACTTGGCAAGCAGATAGCTATGCTTAACTAACAAAAATTGGAAACCAAAAGGTTGCTCGAAGCACATAGCAAAAAGAAGAGATATGCTAATTGCTAAGCTTACCAGAAATTGATGGTTTTTCCTCGTAAAAATCCTTGCTAAACGCCTCATAATCAATTTCACTATGATCCAGTGCTGGGATAGGTTCAATCTTCCTTTTATCCACAACAATTGCGTTATCATCAGAATCATACTCCAGCATCCCAGCATCCACAGCCTTTGCGGCAGCATACACCTCCTCGTCCGAATTGTACCCAGCATGAAGAGCATCAGCAGCCAGGGTAAGCCCAACATCCTTCTTTGCCCTCAAGAAGCTCTCGACGGGATCATCCTCGTCGTCGTTCCCAAAGCGATCATCCTTCTCCTTTACCTTACCAGCGGATGGTGGCGGCGGGGCCCGGATTTCCTGCTGGATCCCCTGCATGAAGGCATCAAGAGGATCAATATCTCCCTCCTCGCCGCTGCCGGCAACTTCCCCTCCACCGGCGTTTGACTGGTCTGGCACGTCGTAATCGATGTTGTCGAGGTCCTGATCCTCATAGTTATCGCCGCCGCCGCCGCCGCTACCGCGGCGGGAGGAGGGCGGCACGTAGAGGCGCGGCGGCGCCTGGGAGCGCTCGAAGTTGTAAGTAGCTGGGCGGTTGATGCCGAAGCCCTCGAAGCCGAATTTGCGTTTTGACATGGCGAATGCCCCAGGGCGATCGATCCGGAAGCAAGTCGGGAACCCTAGTTACACTAGTAATATATATATATATATATATATATATATAATGACGAATGGAGAGAAACCATGGCATGAGGAAACGCAGAGACTTGATTTTATTTTATTTTAGTACATTTACATGTGTATTATATAAATTTTTTTATATTATATTATACATATTTTTTTATAAATTGTACACTATATGATATGAAAAAAATATATGTAATATAATATATAAAATTTTGTATGATATGTGTCTAAAATTTTCTTTATTAGAATATTTTGACGCAAATTACTTAAAATTTTGATTTATAATTTTCTAAGAACGTTCACTTCAATTTTTAAATATTTTATAAAATTATTCTCATAAATTATTTAAGTTTTTAGAATTTAAAATAAAAATTAAATAATAAATTCCTGCAATTTTAATTAAAAAATAAAATAAGAATCAAATTGTAGTTATATGTAAACTATGGAGATTTATGAGTAATTTGCAATTTATTTTTTTTATTTTAGTTTAAACTTCAATATGAATATTAAATATTAAACATAATTTAAAAGACAGTTAATTTGATATGAAATAACGTAATATTCACAAGTTTCGGAAAATAAAATTTCAAAATAGCCTGATTTTCACAAATATAAACAATAAAAAATATTTTATATTTGTATATACGACATTAAAGCCATTTATAATTCATAATAAAATTATTTTGATATTTATATTAATCACAATTGTTAATATATTATATTACCATCTAGATTATGTTAATTATAATGATAATTTTATATGTTAGTGTTAAACATTTTATTAATCTGTAGAATAGGCTCATTAGATGTAATACTTAGGCTCACTTTTTGAAAGGTCATGTAACAATTAAAATATTATTTTTTAAGATATCAAATTTTTTATTTTTTAAAAAATTTTATCTAATTATTGTTGTTGAGATTCATGTTGCTTCGTGATGCTGAGGTATTTCATAACATATATATAACTCAAATTTATCAATCAATTTTTATATTAAATTTTTATTCATTTTATCAAAAAAAAAAATATTCATAATAACAAGTTAGTGTGTATTTATGACCACGATTCAGTCAACACTTTTATTCATTAATTTAAATAGAAGTTAGCAGATATTCAATAATTTTAAATAAATGAACTTAACAGCTAATAAATAAATAAATATAAATAAATATTTTTGCTTTTGTTTGGCTAAACTTACGACATTATATATAAAATTTAATATTAAAAATTAATTATATTTCACATCATATATATAATTTTATAAAAAATAAAACTTTATTTCATGTCCTACATATATACCAAAAAAATAACTAACTCACATTACATCATGCACATATTTTAACATGATAATTAATTTTATTTTAAATTATTCATAATTTTTAATAAAAAATATTATCTAAATTTAAGTTTAAACTAATTAAAATTAATTTTTTTTAAAATAAATCCCAACAGTTAGAAACAATTTTCTGAAAGTTCAGTTATAAATAATTTTCTAAGAACACTTCTAAATCTAAACTAGATCCATAAAACATAATTATCATATAACTTATAAATTATATTAAAAGGATATTTAATTTGATATTATCTGTTATATTATATTATATATAAAAAATAATTTTTTGATTCGATGACATATAAATGACCTACGTAGGCTAGTAGTCATATTTAAAACTGAAACATTATTCAAAATTTAATCTGTCTAACATTATTGGATTCAATTGTAGTTCAAATCAATCCATTCAAATGAGATTTATTCAATTTAAAATCATCTCAATACACATATTTTATATACTATCAATTGTATTTTATCTTACATATATTATACTTAGGTCTCATTTCATTTGATAATTAAATTTTAAATAAGAAAAAAATATTTTAATAAAAAAATTTAATTTAATATTAAGAAATATATAAAATATAAAATAAAGTTAATTCTAATATTCATATTTATATTAAATGTAAAATAAAATTAATTTTTACAGATAAAATTTATGTTAGATAAAAAAATCAAAGCAAATGAACCCTTACTGTAGATTGTATAAAGATAAAAATTATTTTTACATAAAAAATAATTATACATGCACACACTAATGTAATCGTTCAGCAATTAATTTAAATTGATTACTCAAATATTTCAAACTCTTCTCTCGAAGGGAATGTTGTGGAATCTCTCAAGAGGAGAAAGAAAATTCGAAAAATGAAGCTGGGTACGCTTGCTAAAAATATCTTTTAAAAGTAGATATCCTCAAAAGAGGTATTTTGATTTATCATAATAGAGAATTCGTTAAAATTCTAATGAGTTAGGCAGCTAAGAGTCATCAATGAAGAGAACAAGTGACTCAGAATTGGACCCGATCATATTTCGAAATCTTGATACAAGAGCCCTATAAATGATGAGGATAAGTGATTCTCATACAAGACCTAAAAGTCTCGTTTGATTTGAGCATTAAATTTTAGATAAGAGAAAAAATATTTTATTTTATAAATTTAATAGAAAAAAATTTAATTTAATATTGGCAATTGTAAAATATGAAATAAAATTAATTAAAATATTCGTATTTGTGTTGTATGTGAAATAAACTTAATTTTTACAATTAAAATTTGTATTAGGCTGAAAAAATAACTCAAACCAAATGAACTCTAACAAGAAAAATCTTCAAGAAACATCCTTGAGCCTAATAATATACTAACTTGATTATTCACTAAGATGAGAATACCTTCTACAATTGAGCAAGCACTTCCAGAAGACTTAGAAATTCGTCATTATGACAACGTATGTGTTATTCATGTAAATCTTTGGAGTAGTTATACTTTTTTTCTACTATAAATTGGGAGTGAAAAAGAGAACTAGATGTAGTGATATTAAAGAATATGATGCCCACTCGTTTGCATTTTTGTTTTCACTCCAAATTCACTGTTTTTTTTATAATAAAATGGAATTAATTTCAATCTAATAGATCTGATTCAACCATAACTTGAACTCGTCTCTACGTACGAGCTGTATATATCGCGTATGGTTAGCTCAGCAAGCTCATCAAGCTTAATTTGAGCTAAATACTGATTCCATCATTCTATGCACTGAACATTATATACAATTTCTCTTGTCCTCAGGGAAAGATGGCCTCAGTTCATCATCTCCCTTGAAAAATACTGACTGAAATCTCATTCACAGATGCCTGACCCCCCAAACGGGATGACAAAGAGGATGATAGCAAATCAGAAGACTCTGAGCTGCCGCTTATGGCCCCTTTGTGAAGGCTGAGGAATGGCGGCTGGGTGGGGTTGGGCAGCTGGTTTGATCTGCTGTTCAGCATCTCCACCACCTTCCACATCGGAGGCCGCAACGTGGGAGAAGCCTGAACACAGAGAAGACCCACCTTGAACACCTTGAGAGCTTCTTCCTCCGAGCACCTCCCTTCGAGGTCAGGATCCAGTAGTGCCATCAGTGAATCACTGTTGTACTGCTGCCAAATCTGCATAAACAAACACCAAAATCACAGCTTTAATCTCAAACTACATAAACCATAAGCAGTAACGGTTAATGTTCTTAGTGTATACAACATTATCTTCCTTCCCAACTAGTTTTCGATGTCACAGAATAGGACGCTCAAGATTACCGTAAGCGGTTCAGTTAAAGGGCAACAGCAAAGCAGGGGCAGCTTGGAGGATAAGGGATAGTGTGGGCTTAGTAATTGAAGCTAGCGGCAAGAAATTTTTCACTCAAGCAGTAGTACTCATGGCAGAAAAAAAAGTTAACTTTGGAGGGATTCAAGTTAGCATCTAAATGAGCAAAGTCCAGAAGGAGACTTGCTCCATTGCATACAGCAGATGAGCAACAGAGCCAGTAGAAGATCAACAAGCTGAAGACATTACTACCTTTTTATTTTGTTTAAAGTCTCCTATATCGCACGAGCTATTAATTGTAATGCTGACTATCTAATCTATATATCCACTATAAGAGACTTTTGCTGGGAATAAGAAAGCCCCTTACTTGATGTTCGTTTGACTTCTAAGTATATTTAATGAGTGACTTAAGCCATAAATTTTAAAGGATAAAAAAAATACAAACAAAGGGTCCTTCAGTTCATGAATGAATATTAGATGCTTATTTGTTGAGCTCAGAATGGGGATGATCAGCCCTACCTGCTGCATAAGAGAATGGCCTTCGACCGACGTAGATATCGAGTTCTGGTTCTTTCGACCGGTGATGATCTCAAGAACAAGCACGCCGTAGCCGTAGATGTCAGCTTTCTCTGTTAGCTGCCCATGGACGATGTATTCAGGTGCCATGTAGCCGCTGCAAGCATTGACACAAAGAATAAGAAGAATGAAAATAGAAAGAAGAAAAGAGTTAAGGGAACAGAGGCTCTTCTGGCTTACAAAGTTCCCGCTAGACCAGTGCTGAGATGGCTCTGATCCTCCGCAAAGTACCTTGCCAAACCGAAATCTGAGATTTTCGGCTTGAATCGATTATCCAACAGTATGTTGCTGGCCTTGATGTCTCTGTGAATGATTCTAACCACTGAAGCATTGTGGAGATAAGCTAATCCCTCTGCTGTGCCGACAATTATGTCCAGCCTTCTCTCCCAGCTCAGTTCAGTCTTCTTGAATGAATCTGAATACGTAGAAAGTAAGAGAAGATGAGATTTTGATGATAATTCAATCTTTCTGCATGTGGGTTCTTTACCGAATAGGTAGTTGTCGAGGCTGGAGTTGCGGAGGTACTCGTAGACGAGAAGGCTTTCAGGCCCCTCGACGCTGCAGCCCAGAAGCTTGACGAGGTTCTTGTGCTGCACTTGGTTGATGAGAGTGACTTCATTGAAGAACTGATCGACCCATTGCCTCGTGTTGAAGAAAAGCCTCTTCACAGCTATTTCTCTGCCATCCGGCAGAATCCCCTGCAATTCAAAAAAAGAAAGCACTGAACGTCATATAATCTTGCCAGACTCAGTCAATTATCATATACAAATCTTAAATTCTAACTTGGTTGATTTATCGTTATCCCCATTTGGGCGTTAGATTAACATTGTGAATCCCGATGATGAGTGTGAATTTCTGATATCTCGTCGCATTGTTAATTATCAGCAACTTAGTGGATATACCTTGTAAACTGCGCCAAAACCCCCTTGGCCGAGCTTGTTGTTCTGACTGAAATCACAGGTTGCCTTGCTCAAATCCTCATACTTGAAACTCAGATGAGATTTTGTGATGGACCTGATGATCT
The DNA here is from genome assembly GCA_019297695.1 of Apostasia ramifera. NCBI lineage: Eukaryota > Viridiplantae > Streptophyta > Magnoliopsida > Asparagales > Orchidaceae > Apostasia > Apostasia ramifera. The sequence continues at coordinate 272,391 of JAEMOT010001385.1, read as the reverse complement.
CACGATTCACACCCTCGTTCTCTGCATCTGCAGTAGAAATCAAAGCAGAAAATCAATGAATCCTCTGCAAAGCCTTCTTTTTCATAATGTCGTCTTACCTTGTCCACAAATGGAAGAAGACCTCCTCATCCTCCACAAGAACACTAACCCAATCACCACAATCGCCGCAAGAACTGTGGACACAGCGATGGTCACGCGATGCCCAGCTGCAGCAAATCAAATGTTGCAATCAGTCGGTCTTTCTACAGCAAGATTTTGAAGAAAGCAGAGGAAGTTCAAAGAGACAGAACGTACTGGAAGAAGATCCTCGACCGCCGCCGCCACCTGCGGACGCCGTCAGATAGAAAGGCTTTGTAGAGTACCGGAGGAAGCACCCGGCGTTCATGGCCTTGGCGTCGTCGGCCGGCAGGCATTTGCTAATAATGCTCTGTTTCCCTTGCTCCAGACACTCTCTGCAGCCGCTGGCATTCAGAGACCTCCAGCACTGCGCCATCCCGTAGACCGTTAGCCCCGGCGAAACCGGAACGCTCCCCACCGCGTAATAGTCCTTCATCAGGTAGGCGGCTGCCGTCAAGTTCCCCACCAGATCCGTCGTCAAGTTCCTGAATGTTTCCTGGACGGAGCCCCCGACAGTAAAGTTGCTGCAGGCGAATGTGTCGCCGTCTTCGACGGAGTTGCTGGAGACGTTGCGGTCGGAGTACTCGAGGAAGCAGCCATCGAGGAAGATGCGGCCGGTTGTGGCGGGGAGGCAGAGGGGAAGCTTGACTCTACTCTGGGAGTAGCAGAGCTGGCAATTGATGGGGGAGAGGTAGGAGAAGCACTGGCCAAGGCCGTAGGCGGTAAAGTTGTCGCCGGAGGAGGAGATAGCGAAGCCACCGTTGGAGATGTTCTGGAATATCTTCTCCATTGCGTTGACGAAGTTGACGTCAAATGCCTCGGGGTTGGTCGTTTGGTTCTTGCCGCAGACGGTGCGGTAGACGGCCGGGGAAGGGATGTTGCCATCGCCGGCAGCGGTGGTCCCGGAGGACAGGAAGAGGAGGAGGACGAGAGCAGGAACCATCGTTGGGAGAATATGGGATTGAGTCATTGGGTTGTGAGGACGCTCGGATTTGGCTTTTGAAGACATTTGGCGGAGGAGGAGGAGGAAACAGAGGAGGACACGCTCTGGCAATTCTGGGTTACGGTTTATATCTTTGACCAGTCGTACGCCAGTTTGCATCGGAAGGTTACATCGTTAAGTGGGAACGTGAAATATAGTTTTCTTCTGCGTAAATGTCATTCAGGTCCCTGCGATTGTGGATAATATAAAATAGGTTTAAAATTTCAAACACTCTTTAAATAAAGTCTCTGCTATTTACATTAATATTTCAATAAATTTTTTTTATTAAATTATTTTTTAAAAAAAATTAAAATTACTATTATAACTTTTCTTTATCTGATTTTTTTTAAAATAAAAATAATTAATTAATTAATTAATTATAATTTTAAAGAAATAATAAATGAAGTATTTTTTAACATGATCAAATTTTTTCCGTTAAACAAAGTCCCACAAACTATGAAAGTAGCCTAAATTTTATATTATTTTTGTAAATTAAATATTATTTAAAAAATATTATTTTAATAATTTATATGTAAGAAAATAAAAATAATAATAAATAAATTAATAATAATTTAAAATTATAAGAAAAATAAATAAATTTTTTGTTAGTTACCAATTAAATAAATTCGAACATATTTATTAAAATTTCAACTAATTAATAAAAATTTATAATTAAAATTATATTTTCTATACTTATGTTAGAATATATATAATATAAAAAATTAATAATATAATTAAAATTATAATATTATAATAAATTCAAATATTAATTTAAAATAGTTATAATTTTACTTAAGATAATTATTTATAAAAATTTTATCAAAAAAATTTATTTATAAAAATATTTACACTAAAACATTTAAGTTAAGAACAAATATTAAATCTTCTTATGACATTAATTTTAATTTTATGGAAACTTAAAATAATTTCACATTACGTGGTATATACCTCTTTCTTTTAAAAAATATTATAAAATAAAAAGCTGACTTTTTTATTAAAAAACGAGTTAGGAGGTTTTACAATTAAATCTCAAAATAAATTTAAACAAAATAAAATTTTAAAAAATTAATTTTAATAGCAATTTACGTTATAATATATCAACATTATAATTTATGTTATTTTCAAATTTTAATATTTTCAGTGAAAAAATCAAATTTTTTTAATTGTTATATAAATATTTGATAAGTATTTATACGTAAATATTATAATAAAATTAAAATTAATTTTAAATAATTATTTTTTCTAAATAAAATAATATAACTTCTAAATAATATTAAATTAAACACTTCTTAAAACATATTTTTTTGAAACATATTAATAAAATAGTATAAATTAATGTTTTAAAACTCAAATTTAATCTCAATTTTCTTTTTAAAAAAATGGTTGGATTTTTTCTAGTATTAGTTTTGATAATTTTAATAATTTTAATATTAGTAATTTAAAGTTTTTCTATAAATTATTTAAATTTTATAAATTTAAATTAAATTTATTTTTTTTAATAATTAAATTAAACTTATTAATAATAATATTGAATAATATTTTTTTGAAGAAATAAGTTTAGGATGAAATTAAAATTTAGTAACTTTTTTAAATTGATTTCAAATGAAATTGATCTGAAACTATTGAAATTCAGTAGTTTTAATTAAGTTTTAAAAATTTAATATGAATAACTTAAATCATTGTGAAACTTATTAATAAGGTTTGATTTTGCTCAGTTAAAATTTAATTGTGTTATGCTCATAAAAAAAATTGTTATATTAAATATACATGAAATGTGAAATATATTTAATTTATTTTTTTATTGAATTATTTTAAATATTTATGTAAACTAAATTGTTATGATTTTTCTATTTTTCTTGATATAAGTACTTCATGGATTTATGTAAAATAAATTGTCATGAATTTTTATTTGATTGTATAAAATATTAAATAAAATTAAAAATTATGAAAATGTAATATAAAGTAATTTTGAGTCTATAAAGATATACTCTGTGTTTTAAATGTATATAGTTCTGACTCAAATTATCTAGCTAAGCTCTAATATATCTAGCTTCAAACTGCTAGCATAAGGCGATTTAAGTCGATATCTAACATATGGAATCCCCGACCAATCAGTCAATCATCGAAGTAAACTTATGCGGCGGTATACTGTGTGCTCCTAACAGCTTCTTTGATTAAGATGACAAAGGCCCTGTTTGGCAATGGACTAAAAATTATGGCTAAAATTACCCATGGCCAAAATCTTAAATTTATTTTAAAAAAATTTAAAAAATTATTTTATATCTCATCTCACACAAATTCCAACATTAAACAATCACATTATTTCACATCCAATACAATTCTCAATAAATCAATCAACTTTATTTCACATCATACATAATTTTTAATATAACCAACTTACTTTATTTCACATCATACACATTTTTCAAAAATCACTAAAAATTCCAACTAAATCTTCCTTTTTTTCTTATTACCAAACAGAGCCAAAGAGTTGGCACAATCACCAATCAATAGGTTCTCATACAAGTCACATTAACTCATCTGCACGAAGATCCTATGTGCATAAATAGAATCCGCTCCATACTCTAATAGAAACATTAGTTTCCTTTCGTGAAATTAATACATATTAGCTTTAAATACTTATTAACCCTTTGTTATATTGGCAAATAAATAAGGACAAAATATTAAAACAAAAAAAAAAAAAAAAAGGAAAAAAAATTAAAAAAAAAAAAAAAAAAAAAAAAAGTAAATAAGAGCTCTTGTGTCTTTTAATTCGTGAAATTACTTTCTATTTATTCAAAATCCTCTCATATTTTGATCAGAGTCTTCACGATGAAAATATATATCTTATTCCTCTTCTGTCTTTTTTTTTAATTTTCGCATTTTCAGTTGACCGATTACCCTACAAACAATAATCTCTTTTGGGAGAGGCATGTGATGACTGATATTGTAATACGAAAACTCCACCAACAAAGTGAGGGAGCAAATTTTGTTGGCATAAAAGTGTCTTGAAAACCAAATAATTTTGCTTATAAGTTTAGCCGAAAAGCATACCGGTTAACTCAAAATTTTTAATCTTAAGCTGCCTTGATTTTTTAGACTTGATTCAAGTCGATTTTGAATTCAAGCTGATTATGTTTTGAACTTAAGTCAAAAAACACTTATAATCAAGCCAAAATCTAGTTGTCTGCATTGATTTCAACACCCCATTAGACAGGGGGTGTGGTTTGAACTTAAAATCAAGATAGAATCAAATTTTGAATGAATCATAAAAAAAAATCACAAATATTTTGATCAAATCTTTTGAAATTTTTTTTATCCCATTTCAAATCTCTACGTCTTCTTGATTAAATGAGGTCTCATTGCAAAAAAAAAATTATAATTCTGTGTTAGACACATCAATGAAAATACCAGTGAACTGTACAGCAATACTTGTTCGAGTATATGTTCATTTTTTCAAGCTTTATTCACAAATATGATAATATATTTGTGTTTGATTCATGAACAATTTTTCTAACTTATTCGTGGACAAGCTCCAATCACGTTCAAATGCAACGTGTTCATACTTTTTTTTTTAGAAAAAAAAATAATATATACTAAAATATCTGAATGAGTTTTAAATAAATTATACATTTAGCTTTAAATAAATCTCATATCGAACATTTTAATATAACATATTCATTCATTTCTATGCACAACTAAAATTATAATTTGAATTGTATTCTTCGCAATTAAATCATATAATTATACAATATTATTTTCTGTGCACAACTAAAAACTGTAATTTTATATGACTATTATGATTGGATTATATACTTTTTGTGATATTATTTAAAATATCAAAATATATAATTTTACATATTAAAAAATTGGACCATATACTTGTATTACTTTATACTAATATCCAGTTAATTAAAATTAAAATAATATGTATTGCCGGCAGCACACGCACGGAGAGGAAATCAATGGTCTTCTTAGAACGGCACTAGAAAATTTCAAACTAGAAGAAAGTCTTCATTGGCTGCTGCTTATCGTCTTGACTTCGATTTAAATTTATCGATTTTAAATTAATTGTTTTTATGGAACGATTTAAAATTAGTTAGATTCCTGTTTAGGCCGTGTTGTTTACCCTAATTATTAGCTCATCGATCGAATTTAAGGCTGGCTTTGTGATCCTGAAGCGGCGCATCGTATTCGAGAGGAAAATAGGCACGCATTGAACATGCAAAGCATGAAAAAGAATACTCACGTAAATTTAAGATTTTTATTTAATAATAGACTGTCGTTACAGTGATTCATGGGACTCACTAATACCTAGAATAATGCGAAATTGCTTGATTTGGATTTATTTGAATTTTCAAAATACACTGCTGTTAATAGCTATGCATAAAAAAAAAAAAATTAAATTTTGATGGATTAAATGATGAAATTTTAAATTTAAAATACGGTTAAATGGCATTACGGTGGATCCGTCTTCTTGAGAGCCTTTGACTTTTGGCTTAAATGCTGAAAACGCTTATGCACGTAAAAAGTTACAATTATTTTAAAAATCATATTTTTATTAAAATATTAATTATGTATATTAAGTTATAATAAAAACTTATATGCATTTACATTTTAGTTTTTTGTATAGAATATTGTAAACTTTTTATATTCATCTTCCAAATATACATTTGAAAATTTTAAAAATATATGTGTGAAATTGATTCCATTTTGAGTAATTTCAGTTGGAGCTATAAGGAAATTGAGCAAAATATAATCTAAAGTTTTATGTTTTGAATAAAATTATGTACATATAACATATTATTTGAATCAAACTTAAATTTAATTTTCACATGATCCAAATTTATCACTTTTATTGATTTATTTCATGATCTACATATATTTTATTAAAATAAGAAATACATAACGTGGCATTACAAATAAATTTAACGTACTTTTTAAGCACTACTTCATCTGCATCCAATAATTATTCACTCTAATTATATTGGGTTTTCTCGCAATCAAAAACTAATAAATGAATTGACTCAGTAGGTTAACTTAATTCAAAAATCATTTATAAATAAAATTTTGAGCTTGAAACGGTATGAAAATTAAAACCGAAACCGAAATTATTTACTCGTGTGGATATCTTTATAGTCTTTGCTGAATATTCTCATAAAAATAACCGTAGACGCACGCACGTTCGCGTAAACTGTCGATTACGCTACTTGAAATATATTTTAATAATTAAACAAATATTAAATATTATTTTTTAAAAATAATATAAAATAAAATATTAATTATTTCGGCCACTTTTTAAACTATATCATCAATCATTGAATGGTTCCTTCCCTAGTTGATGATGATCAACTCCCCCTGGCCTTTTAAAATGGGGCAATTATCTATATGCTCATTAAATTTATTATTTTATATATTACATATTTATATTTTATAAATTACATTTCAATTCATAAAATATATAAACATTATCTTCTTATTATAATAGTAATGTATCAAATATAAATTTTTTAGTAATTTATAATATACATAATGTAAAATATATACATAGCATAATTTATCAAGTATAAAAATAATAATTTTGATATAAAAAATAAATAATTAATTCTTTTGAATCATATTTTCACTTTGTTATTATCAGTTAATTAATGTTAATTTGACAGAATATTGTTAAGTTTGGCTGCTCCATTGACCAACTCTCATCTATCACTTGCATCGCGAGCCCATCTGGCGTATGTATACATAATGGGCCACGATTGGGCACCTAATTAAATCTAATATTTTATTCAATTTCATATGTAATTTATGTTATGCGTTATGGTACATATTAACGTGTGAATTGATAACTAGGAAATATTATTGTGATTACTTATAAACCTAATTTAATTATTTTTTTACAATTATTTATGAATCAAGTGACAGTTTCACCATAGTACATATTGATATGTGAATAATTCGAGTATTGATAATCATAGACAACATTATTGTGAGTTACTTATAAAAATAATTTGATTAATTTTTACAATTATTTATGAATCAAGTGACAATTTTTACGTGGGCCCTACATGTTCCGAGCAAAATTAAGCTTTTCATGTGGAGGATCCTTATGAACTTCTTACCTACCCTTTGCAGATTACGGGATCACCGATTAAAAGTTGATCATACTACTTGCTTGTTGTGCTTCTCAGAGGCAGAGACGATAGACCATGTGCTAAAAGATTGTGCATTTTTCGCTACTGTCTTGGCATCTGTTGGGTTGCCCAACGAGCTAGTCGGAACCCGCTTCAGCTCAGCGAAGGACTGGATTAGCATTTTACTGAGCGGCCAAGTAGGCCCAAATTTGAATTAAGCGCTATCACTCTATGGGCCATTTGGAATGAAAGAAATAACAGGCTTAAGGGGGCAAAGGCAAATCACCAGAGAAAACAAGTTTTTTTGCCACCAACTATCTGGAAGGAACCCGGGAGTCAAATAATACCACCACAAATGAGCTTCAAAAGGTCTGGACTCCTCCTAAACATTCAATCATTAAACTAAATATTGATGCGGCAGTAGACGATAAAAGAGAAAGGTTGAGGGTTGGAGTGGTCGCTAGGACCTCCACGGGAGGAGTGATTGCATGCCTTTCAAGTAATATTCATGGGCCTTTTGAGCCAATACTCGCAGAATATTTGGCAGTCGAGCAAGCATTTATTTTAACCGAGAAGATCAAAGCAAGCAACATTTGGATAGAGGGTGACTCCTTGGAAGCTATTAAGCTAATTCAGGATACTGGGGATGTCCTTTTCATCTCATCTAAAGGCAATAAAGGATCGCATGAAGTTGTTGAGTAACAGTATTATCACTCACATCTGACGGGAGGGTAATGGAGTAGCACACACCTTAGCCCGATACGCACTTCATATAGAGACTTAGAAAGTGTGGTTTAAGAAAGCTCCGTGTTTTATTCAAGTCGTTATTAGAGAAGAAATGCTCATGTGTAAGATGGACTCTCAGTGTAGTTCTGTTTTTTCTTAAGTTTGTTACACCCTGAAGGGTTTTATAAAAAAAAAAAGTGACAGTTTCATCATAGTACATATTAATATGTGAATAATTCGAGTAATGAATTACTCGAATTAATTGAAAATCACGCGAACAGCCATGTGTTGAGTTCAAAATCCCTTCTCAAATTAATATGAAAATGTGTAGATCATCATATCATATGATCATATTTCTCTCCCTCTATTAATAAATAATAGTGGCACATTGTCATTATCCATCTTTGGATCATAAAATAGGAAGTTAAAAATATATCGTTTGGAATAAAACTTGCAATAAAGATTTTGAGAAAAGCTTTGTTCCCTTCTTTTGAGGTATGTGCATGGTTTAAAATAAAATAAATTAATTACATTAAAATTTTTATAAAATATAAAATAAAATTAATAGATATATATTAAGAATTATGTTAGATGTGAAATAATGAGATAATTTATTATTAAATTTTATATAAAATGAGAAATAAAATATATTTTTGATATTTTATTTGAAAAAAAAGGATAAATCAATGAAAGAATATTTTATTTGAATGAAAGAATATTTATTATTAAATTTTAATTTTAAAATTAATTTTATTTCACTCTCTTATATATTTTTTTAATAAAAAAATAATTTTATCTCACATATTATATAATTTTTAATATTAAAATAATAAAAAATCTAAATATATGACATAAAATTTTACTGACATTATATGTTTTACTTAAATTTTTAAAAAATTATACATATGATGTTAGAGTGATTTTTAATTTTGTTATACTTATCACACCTAAAACTTAATTAGTTCAATAAGATGTAAATGTTTAAATATTTATTCTATCAAAGTTGAAAAAAATTGAGTATAATATATATAATATTTTAAGTATTTTGATGGTACACTTAATTTCGATAAATTTGAATATTGATTTTCTTTTGTAGCAAAATTTGCATATTATTAATTAGGGAAGTTACCATGGAAAATAAATGGGCCCAGTAAATAATTAATGGATACCTATTAGTCCAAAAATTTAGACTAATGAGTCATAGTTTTTAATAGTATATTAACATTATAACTTGTATTAAATATCTAATATCGAATAATTTTATATGCATATCCCAACACATATTTTAGTATGTAAATTATAGAAGACAAAATACACCACTTAGCTTAACCTTACATGTGGATGACATAAGGAATAATTCGCTGATTGGCTTTTAAATCATTTGCCTGAATAGTTTAAGAGGTCTACTTGAATTAAGTCACTAGAATCGAATATCGTTCAACCAATCAGATTGCCACAACCGAATAGGATGCCCGAACAAAACTTCTCAAACTGGGTTCCTTGCCCAAGCTCATTGGCCAATTGGTTATTAGGCCATGCCGTTGTAGCACGATGCTTAAGTCATAAGTTAGAAAGAGATGATCATCATTATGACATGGGTTGACTGTGGACATAAACAAAATGGGTATGGGCTGGCTATATAGTTGCCCATGCCACATAATCTCCTCATATTAATAAGGCTCACCTAATCTATCTGTCATGAGTTAGAGAGAGATGATTATCATTAAGGCGTGGGTTGATTGTGAGTGTGGGCAAAACGGGCGTGGGTTGGCTATATAGTTGCCCATGCTACAAAGTCTCCTCGCATTAATGAGGCTTACCTAATCTATTTGTCATCATCTGCTCATTTCTATTATAAATATTGGCATTGATGATAGAGAGAGCTCTTTTTTTTTTTCTTTTCATTTTCTTTTGTTTTTCTCTTTTTCTTTAGAAAAACTCAGTTCTTCAACTAGTCCCTGTTGTTCAACTGCTGTTCAAATGTTCAGCTCTGACAACTCCATGTCATCCCTCTTAACAGTTGGTTGTCTTGGCCATGCAGCTGCATTGAACCAATTCCTTATCTTTTAAATTAGCATAAGAGAAGCTCATCTTCCTTACTTTTCTATAACCTCTAAATTTTACAACTTTTTGCATTATTAATTTTAGTTTGGAGTATCTTCCTTCAATAAAAATTTTCTTAAAATTAATTTTTTAGTAATTCAATAAACTATCTAAATGAAGTAAATCTTAAATTTTTATATTCAAATTGATCATATTACAATCATCAATATTGATTTCAAGAGCGAACATGTGTGTAAGATCATCTAGTGCCTTTAAGTGAATATATTTTTTCTTATGTATGTACAAATTTAAATATAATACACATATATTATTATACAAGTTAGTCATAAAGTGACATATGACACAATAAGTCAATAACAAAGAAGCATTGAAAAAAAAAATACACTTTGCTGTATTTATCCTAGATATATGATTATGTTTCATAAAGTATAATTATGGTAATATAATTAATGCTTATATTCCCAATAGAATATGAAGTTTGAATTTTTTTTTTTATATTATTATATATATAATTAAGTTATACCTAAGACCTAATTCATTTAATAATATGAGTCGGAACGTTTGATCAAAATAATAATAAAAATAAAAATAATGAGTCGGAAAGGGAATTGCGGGTTATGAGTATAATTTTTCGACTCATAATGGGATCGAGGTCCCCCTCTCCTCGCTCTTTCACGCTCCTCTCGCTTCTTCCTTGTATTCACGGCAGCCGTCGCCGACCGACGTCAACGCCGATCACTGCCGGCCTGGTCTCCCACCTCCACCAGAAGGGCTCGTCGGCCCTGTGCCGGCGCGGAATTTTAGAACGAGTTTCTTCACTCCACCAACGCGAAACCTATCGAGTTTACCGGTTCGCCATTCACCAGATCGAGAGCTCCGCCGGTCGCCGACCGCCGATAGCAGCCCTCCTTCGCTACGTTGTTTAAGGTAATCTCTCTCTCCCCCTCTGTCCTTTTTGTTCTTATTATGAAACTTAGTTATTCATTTCATTTGTAGATTATATGGATTAACAACTCTCTTCAGATTAAATACGCAGGTTCTCCCCCTTTGGTTGTCTAGTCTTCTTCCTTATGCTCTGTTTGTTTCTGTTGCTTTCACCATCCTAGCTCTTAAAAGGCAATTCATGCATCTCTGCTACAGCGTACAACATTCCTTGACAAGATATATTCTCTGTTATGATCTAAACATTTTCAGTTTGTTTGAATATTTATTCTAGTTTCATTTGTTGAATCAAATCTTATGATTCTACAAGTTATACAACATTACCATTGTAAGTAATAAATTATGTTGTCTTTCGTAAATTTAGTATTTATTGGGTATTCTACACTGTTGCCTTGTTTTCTTTGATATGCTCCTTTAGTCTCTGTTGCCCCTGTTGCTTCCATCACTATAGCTCTACCATGGAATTTTGTACTTCTGCACACAATGCCTTCAATGATGAGTTATCGTAGACATATCACCCTTCAGGTTCTATAAGTTCTATTTTACCAGAGGAAATTGTATCTCCCGATTAGGGGTGTGCACTCGGTCGGTTTGGTTGTTTAGTTAACCAAACCAAAATAAGATTTGAATTCAATTTCAAAATTTAATAAACCAAACTAACCAAATAAGACTATAAACCGAAAACCAAGCTAACCAAATAAAATTCTATTAGTTCGATTTGGTTCGGTTAAGATCATAATTTCCTCTTTATTTAAATAGTTGTCTTCAAAAATCTTAAAACAATATATATAATATAATGCTATAAGGTTTTATAACTACAAAGGCTAAGAATATTTGAAAAAAATAAATATCATAACTTTAAAAAGAAAATTAACAAATATTTCATATAATTTCAATAACATTAGCACGTGATGGTATATGATATTTCGATTTATTCAGCCAATTTGGTTTTCAAATATAAGAAACTAAATTCAAACCATTTAACCAAAAAATTCTAATTACCAAATCATTAACCAAACCAACATGTTGTAAATCAAACCAAACAAACCAATTTTAATCGGTTCGGTTCGATTTTTTGGTTTAAACCATTTATCGCACACTCCTACTTCTGATCCATCATCATGTATAAGCTATAATATTCTTTTTCTTCTAATGCTGACATCCTTACATATTATTTTGTCATAGTATTCGGAATACAAGTTCCTGAGCCCTTTACACAAGAAGGCATATTTTCTATGATGTGTTCGTAATCAAGTTATTTTGCAGACTCATGATTCATTTTTGCTTTCACATATTTCCTTGCTTTGCATGTTTCAATTAATTTTAAAGGCCTCAGGAAAACCTACATTTCTATTTAGGTTTGTGCAATGGTTATAGTACATCGAATTCCTATATGAAACCTATGCGATACAATTTCTTTGGTGCTTACTAGGTCTATTTTTGCAGAGAAATCATATGGGAATACAAAACTTGCATTACTACTTAGGTTCATTTGTGGCTACTACATAACTAACCTTGGCTCAACTTGGCTTGGTTCATTTGTAGATCTATCGTATTTCAAATCCTTAGAAAAAAGGTATTTGACCTATGTTGTCATCCAGAGTTTGATGTTCTTTCTTGGGGCATTGCAATCTTTTTTATATGACCTTTTTAATCACAATTGAAGCAAGCTTGTTCTTTCCTTGGTTTTGACTTGCTTCGTCTTCTAGATGTGAGTCTATTGCTCTAGTTTCTTTGAGAACTTCTTCCTTTGCCTTTTGTATATAAGACAGTGCTTGATGTTTCACCTAATTCTTTCTTGCAATTGTCTTTGCTGAGAATCAAATCACTAACTTTCTGAAGCTTTAAATTTTTTTTTTGCCAAATGAGCTGCTCATTGTTGTAACAGTTGCATTGTAACTCTCCAGTAGAGAAAATAAAAAAAAGGAGCATTTATCTCATCATCAAAATTAAGGTGTACCGAACTCAACTCAGTTGTTATGACATTGAACTTATAATGTGATCTATGATAAAACTTCTGCCATTTTTAGATTGAACAAATTGCATTTTTGACATCAAATGTTTCACATGCATATCGTATAAAGTTCTCATCAAATTTGCAATTTTCTTCTCATTGGCGATACTAAAAGTTGCATTCTTTGACAATGTAAACCTGATCATCTATAGTGTCTATGGATCCAAAATATGTCATTTTTCTTGCTTCATTGAATCTGTCTTCTCCCTTATCAGAGGTCGATATTTTTTGGTATAATGTATAATCCTTTCACATCTTTTAGAATTGGAAATCCTTTCCGTTGAATCAATCGATTTTCACCTTTATATTATTTATCACTTGCTCCTACTATTTCAATCAGCCAAGTAAACCAGAAAAATTTGTCTGATACAAGTTGCTGGGGATTAAATACAGTCGTAACCATTATTATAATAACTAAATGTAAATTTATAGGTGTCAAATATGTAATATAGTAAGAATGTAAGTGGCATATATGTAATTCTTCAAAATAATATTGATCGAGCCCATTAACAAGTTAATTGAGCACATCATCGAGCTTTAAACATTCATGTTCGTTGTTTTTATGTGTATTGTTCATGAACATAAATGAAGTGAATAATGAAAGCCTTATTTTTTCTAACCATCTCTTCTCCTACATCTTTATCTTAGTTACTTTGCATAACATTTCTTACGGTTGAACAAACTATCTTCATGTTTCTAATTGATAACCTATGCTTTTGTATTTCTCTGCTCAAATCCTGAAATAGGCGGTTAATGGATCAAGTTCTATTTCCTGACGGAGATATGTGATCTCAAAGGAGACGCTGTTCTAAGATTGATAGCTGGAAATATGAGAATTTTATTATTGAAAAGGTGCTTCAGTTCACCATTTTCTTTGAACCCATATAGTAGTAGCTTCGCATTTGGTTTGTGCTTCAAGTCATTTACTTCTTTAGCAAGGGAGAAAGTCCTTTCAGCATCTCCCACACATAACGGTTCGACCAGATCAAATGTCTGTCACCATGGAATAGAATTGCCGCATTTAATTCCATCTGGGGAACACCGTGTGGAAAAGTTTGATATTCAGCTTGTTGATCCTGATCTTTGGCGAGTTACTTTTGGCGTGTCCTACTCTTCTAGCGGAATGGAGGACAGGCTGGAAAAATCCTCAGATTATTGTGAGGAGGATGCCAATGAATATGGTATTACCCATGATGATTCAATGGTGGGGGAATCTCTTGATTTCGATGCAATTGATGATCTCAGGGTGCAGAAGCAGCTCTTTTACAAACTAGATAAGGGCTCCAAAGAGTATGAGGAGTGTAGTTTCAGATTCCATCGGAAAAAATCTTCAAAGAAGAAGCACGAGAAGCAAAGTCAAAGAAAATTGGTGGAAGAATGCAAAAAGATCAAATTTTCCGATGTTAAGCCATTTTCTGGATGCCCAAAGGGGAAGGTAAAGCATAGACCTTCAGTTTTGAAAACATTAGACACTGTGATGAATAAGGAGGTAACTTCCATGGTGGCTAAGAAGGTGAGGACTCCGACATTCAACCAGCTAACAGATCCTTATCATCTTCCCTTCTGCTTGGATATCTTCATAACCAAGGGCTCTGTTCGTGCTTGTGTCATTCATCGAGTTACTAGCAAGGTTGTGGCTGTGGCACACTCAATTTCAAAGGACATGAAGTTTGACTTGACCTCTAAGAAAGATGCCATAGCCTGCGCTGCTGTTGGAGAAATCTTGGCTCAGCGGGCAATGGAGGATGATATTCACAACATGGTGTACACACCGAGGAAAGGGGACAAAATAGAAGGGAAACTTCAAGTTGTGCTTCAATCCATTATTGATCATGGTGTTAATGTGAAGGTGAAGCTCAAGCAAAAGAGACCTGTCAAATTACTACCCACGCGTTGAGATTTTTTTCTACTACAGGTTCTCATATATGTAGCTATTGTTATACTTCATTAAAAGGACGTTTGTGCTTGAAAATTATGCTTGATGGTTGCATGGTCTATTTGTTATGATATTCTCCGTAAGAGAGAGCAAGGAGTTTGATGAACAGTCAAAGAAATGCTTAGTCGAAGATTTTGTTGAGAAGGCTTGTCGAAGAATGTGCTTTGATGGCGACAAACAAACCTCATTCTGGCATATGACGCTTATGTGTGGGTATCCACATCAGTTGCTTTTGCCTAAACTGTTATAGTTAAGACACACTTGGGTATTTTTACAAGAGCCATTTACATTATATCTCAACTATAAAGAGGCCACTTAAAGAGAGCCGGTGGTTGTGGTTGCTATGGATTGCTAATCCTGGAAAAGAGAGCACTATCAAAAGAGCAGGGCTACTGGAGACTCACATTGATAGTGGTTGAAGTGATCCATCATCAACTAAGAGTTCCATCAGTGAAGTCTAGCAGTGAAAAACAATTGAAGGTAGTTGTCCATCTAGAAGGAATTTATCTTTTTTTGATGTCTTGTTGAAGAAGAATAATAGAGAAATCAATTTTCTATTAACCATCCTCTAGAGTTTTTCATGTTCTAAATGAGGACACTCTAACCACTATTATACTCACTAGATGCTTGACTTGTGGCAATTTTAAAAGAGTGTTTGTAGATAAATGTAATACATACACACACGTAGTATATAGATACATAAGAATGCGTACATGCATATGCATATGTATATATATATATATATGTGTGTAAATAAAAGTAATTTTGAAATAATATTTTTAGCTCATAAAGAATAGCTATTTTTTGGTGGTTAGGGGGAAGAAATAGTTATTTAATGAAATGTGGAATGGAGATTTTCATAGAAGAGCTATTCTACCAAAGTAAATATAAGAATAATTATTGATAAGGAATAAGGGTGGAATGAGAATCATTTCATTCAAATAAATATACCTTATAAGTTGTAGCCTACTGTAGTTTTTCTTTTCGAGTCATACAAGCTCTTTGTGGGAGGTATTTCTCCAAAGTTCAGTATTTTTTGCTATTTCATCACTCTCTCTATTTGCTAGTGGTTGATCTCACACGAAAATATGAGGAAGAACTAGTGGTTTTTGTTAACTGACGTAACGAAAAAAAACCTCTTGTTCTATTCTTTGAAATACCCCAATGCTCCTATCATTCTCACATTTGACAATTATGCCAAACGTTTTAGGGAGATTACCTGTACTGTTCTTTAAAAAAGAAAAAAAGGAAGAAAGAAAAGCAGCTCAAACACCAACATAAACAGAGTTTTTAGCTATACATTTTTTTACAACGTTTTCAGAATTTTTTTATTATGAATTTAAATCAAAATCCACAACGGAGAAAATGATTATTCAGAAAATGGATGAAGTTTATGCCCTAGCTCAATCCATATGGAGTTTATACCCTTGAGAGGGAAAGTGTATTAATTATGTATATTACATAAAATAAATTTATTTAATATTAAAATTTAGGAATAATTACACCCGATACTTGAGTTTAACACTTAATAACGCGCAGGTCCATGATTTTAAAATTATAACATCGGGGTCCCTGAGTTTTGATAAATTATCAAATGAGTCCTTCTTTTATTTTTTTATTATTAAAATTTTTTAAAATTACCAAAATACCCCTCAGCATCTCTCTCCTCCCCGCCCCTCTCTCTCTCTCCTCCAGATCGTCGTGCGCTGCGTGTGCGACCCACTGGAGGCCGCACGGAAGTCGCGCGGCAGCCCAGGGGTCGCACACGCTGGGTCCGACAGCCGTGCAAGGTGTCCCGTGCGCGGCGATCGGAAGGAGAGAAAGGTAGCCCCTCTCTCCCCTCCCGATCCCTGCTCACGGGCGACGACCGCGCGACCCGATGGCGGTTGCGCGGGCGCCGGAGGGTCGCAAGGGTCCGGTGGCCTAGGAGTCGCCCGTGCGCGGGGATCGGAAGAAGAGAGAGGCGCCTCTGTCTCTCCTCCCAATCCTGGCGCACGGGCGACGGCTTTGTGACCCGCCGGCAGCCGCGTGGGCACCACGCGACCGTCGGTGGAGAGAGAGAGAGAGAGAGAGAGAGAGAGAGAGAGAGAGAGAGGGGTTGAGGGATATTTTGAAAGAAGGACCCATTTGAGGGGTACATAACAGATTCTGCGATCGGGAGGGGAGAGAGAGAGGTTGAGGGGTATTTTGATAATTTTAAAAAATAATAATAATAAAAAATCAAAAGAATGACCCATTTGATAATTTATTAAAACTCAGGGACTCTGATGTTATAATTTTAAAAACATGGATTTACGCATTATTAAACATTAAACTCAGGAACCTAGATGTAATTATCCCTATAGTTTATGTAACAGCATAAAATTAATTTTTTTTATGATAATATATATGTTGATTGTGTTAAAAAATAATTTTATATTAATATTTATTTAAAAAATTCATAATATATATATTTAGATTTAAGTCGAATAGTGCTAATTCTGGCAGTGTTTTCTAATTAGTTTGGTAAATAGGTTAATTTCATTATGTCATAAAAATAATGTCATAGCTTTAAAACATATATGCTGTGAAAAATAAAATTAAGGGTAAATTACACCGAGATCTTTGAGTTTAGTACTTAATAACGCACTAATTCATATTTTTAAAATTATAATATCAGTGTTCCTGAGTTTTAATAAATTATTAAATAGATCTTTTTAATTATAATTTTTTTTTAAATTACCATTATACTTCTCCCCCTTTCTCTTCTTCTGGGTCGCGCAGTCTCGCGTGTGCGCAAGGATCAGAAGGAGAGAGTGCTGGAGGGGTATAATAGTAATTTTAAAAAAATTAATAAAAAAAATTATTTGATAATTTATTAAAATTCAAGGACTCGGTGTTATAATATGAATCTATGTATTATTAAGTTTTAAACTTAGAGACTTGGATATAATTTATTATAAAATTAATTATGTAACATTATATAAGATGTAAAATACAGTTGCTTGATATATTAAAAATAATATATATTAGTATTTTTAAAAAGATTATGTAAATTATTATAAAAATTAATTTAATATTTTTATAAATAAATAAATTATTTTAATATTTAGCACGATAAAAGTGGTGTATTGACGGAACAAAGACTCTTGCTGACTATTTCGGACCCCATGAAGTGTCCTTATTGGCTCATAATGATTGAGGGCCAGAATTCATTGCAAGTCAAGGATTTTTAATTTCTTTTTTTTTTCTTTTTAAAATCAGTTTGTTTTAAGTAATAAATATTTTGATGTGATTATTTTTGAGATTTATAAACTATTTTAAATAAAGTTAAATTTATTTTAAAATGCGTCTTAATTTTAATATTAAATTTATATAAAATTTAAAATATTAATTTTAAAATTCTATCCAAATGTGAAAACAGAAAAGGGAATCACAAGATTTTCATTTTTTTAATGTCTTTGGCAAACAAAGAGCATATTGTGGCAGCCTCTTTAATGTTCTAACTTATTTATTAATTAATCATATTGTTTATTGCAGGTCCCATCAATAACTTCATTATTTATTACCAAAGTTTTGGTGAGAAATGTGTTGAATGAATACTGCTATCTTTCAAATTATTACATTATTCTCACTATATATATATATGGCATGCAAAATTCCCTTCCTATATTTAGATTTTCTCCCAAGAATATTGTCTTGCTATAAAAAGATTGCTTGTAATAAATAAGTTTTTATTATCATGCTTTTGCAAGGTTTTCAAGATCGATTGAAAATATCTGTTTTGTCAGTTTTAAATTAATTTTAATTTAAATCATATTAAAATCAATGTTATAAAAATTGGATAGAACTAACAATTTTTCTATTGTCTAGTTCATAATTAATTAGTTAAATCAATTATTGAAAATGATAAATTTATTTATTATATAATTTATTATCATGATAAAATTTTAAATATCATAAAAAAAATAATTTATTTATAATTTGAACTAGTTTGATATGTAATCTAATTTAGACCTTGAGTTGGACCAGATAACATGTCGATTTTTTATCGAACCGAGTAATCCGGATCAATTTTTAACCACATTGACTGAAATATGCAAAAGTTATCAGCTTTAATTAAAGCATGCTGAGTTTAACCAGCATATAAGATTTCTTATAAAGAGTTTTGATGGAAATTTGAGAGAGTCTATGTTCTTTTATTCCAAGACATAGTTATATCATGAATTTTTTAATTTTAATTTAATAAAGCCATGCATACTTTAAATCATGAATTAATAATTATGAAATCACAATTAGAGGAGATAATTCAATGAAAGAATTCATATTGAAGTGTAGTGATGTCGACATTATGCTTTAATTTAGTCTTATAGCATATAATCTAATTTTGACATTAAATAACACTAAATGGCACATTTATTCACAATCGAATCAATCAGTCGCATAATTTAGTTCAATTTTTACAACACTAATCAAAATATGCAAATATTATCGATTTTAATTGAATCACATTGACTGAGTTCAATCGGAATATAAGATACCTTCTTGGTTAAGAGTTTAGGTTAAAATTTGAGAGACGATCTTCGTTCATCTACTTCAAGACACAGCTGTATCTTGAATTTTTTTTATTTTAATTTAAAAAGCTATATGCATTTTGAATGGTGAATTAATAATTATAAAATGACAATTAGGGGAGATAATTCTATAAAAGATTTCAAATTGAAGAGGAGTGATGGCGATTCTCTTTACATATAAAATAGTAAAACAACCCTCACATTAAGAAAAATTATAATAAAATTATATGGAAATTTATTATATGATTTAGTTTATCATACTGTATTCATTTTTATAATTTAAAAAATTATTATATCATCAAGTCGTATTGTGTTATATTCTCGTATTTCTGTGTCTATATATCTATACTTCGTAAAGAGTGTCATTTTCAAGTGTGCAATTAATTTTATGTATTGATCAAAAATAGAGTTTTTTTTTTTAATATCCATTAAGTCTTGTTTATTTGCAAATGTTAAATTTAATATGGTTGAAATTTAACTTTATTTTTTATTAAAAATTATGATTAATATAAAATAAAATTAATTATTATGTTAAAAAATATGAGAAATATGATAATTTAATTAGTTATTATTTACGTGATGCCATTTATAAATTTGCAGTTAGGGAGTGCTACCTATAAATATTTGATTTAAGGGATATCGCTTGTGAAAAAAATATTTTTGAAAGCAAAAAATATAAATTTTTCTTATTTTAATATATACTTAGTATATAAAATAAATTATTTTTTTATTTTAATATATATACATAATATGAAATATAATTAATCATGTTTCTACCTCAGCCATACTAGGAATATATCCATTTTTTTCATTCTATTTCTACTTCACATTAATCATGTGATATAATATTACAACCTTAATTTTAAATTAATGCAACAACCAGGCCATGGACTTTCTGTAGTATTTTATTTCTTGTGTTGAACAAAATAAGCATAAGGCTTAGGTGAGTTAAAGCTCATTAGTAGAAGCCTAGAAGGCTTTGATGATGATGATGATGATAATTATTATTATTATTATTATTATTATTATTTTGATGCTAGAAGGCTTTGATTATAACCTCAGAAAAGTCTGTCAAAAAATTTTGCTAATAATGATGTAGAAATATTTTTATTCAATTATTTAAAAATATTTACATATATGTTTTATTTTTTTAATCTTGTATATATTAGCTAGAGATATATATTTACTTCAAAATTTTAATATACACATAAATTCATTCTCTCTTGTGTGGCGGGAGTGAGAGTGTAGCTTAAACATAGATAGTTGCAATTGCTCAATGATTGAATTAATATTTAGTTGAAATTTAATTTAAATTTGAGTTTGTTGAGCTGAGCAATCGGTAGTTAATATTGTGTATAATTATATATATTATTTGTAGTTAAGATATTTATTATATTTATCAAAATTTAAATCTTAATAGAAACAATTTATATTGGGTCAATTATCAAACGGTCTTTGCAGTTAATTTATAATTAATATTTATTTTATGATTTTTAAAAATTTACTTAAAGTTCATTATAATTTATCTAACATTATATAAAAGGTCACTCACAATAAAATTTAATAGATTTCTAATTTCAAAGTTTCATATTTTTATCACTGCAGCGTCGTTGCCATCGCCGCTGCCGGAGAGAGAGAGAAAGAGAGAGAGGGATATAAATAGAATTTTTAAAAATTTGAAATAAAATATTCTTAGATTGTGATGATTATAAGGACCTTTTAGTAATTAATTTATTTATATTTTATATTTTATTTTTCAAAAAATAATTATTTGAAAGGCTTGATTAGCTCGATTATGACTTGAGCTAGCTCAAACATAAATCAAATTGAGATGAATCAAATTCGAGCTATATCTGACTCAGTTTGATCTCAAATCATTCCCACCCGCTGAACAAAGTGATCTTTTGACTCTATGCTCCACAAGAAGGATTTTATCCCTGAAACATAGATTGCTTACCTTTAGGAATGCTTTATCATAAAAAATCATGAGAACTATAGCTCAAGCCAAAAAAAAAAAAAAAACTAAAAATCTAATGTGCCTAATGCATGTCGTTCGCATGCAATCCTCGAGATCATAAGGAATGACTACAAGTATTAAGTAATCAACTCTACGACATGAGTAATAACGACAAAGGTTAACAAATGGCTAATACTCCAGGTAGACAGATGAGTATTCTCAACTAAATAACCTCCAAGATGGATGAATATTCTCAGCTATCAGGCGACTTATTAATTTTGATCACCATGCATGCTTTACCAAAGGGATTCTTTCATTAAATAGATGGCTCTATTTTCCCTTTTTTTAGAGTGTTTTCTCCAACACTATTTATCTCCTTGCTTTCTTCAACAACCACGATATATCTATGCTAACAATTGATGGCTCATGAATATCCTCATTTAGTCGTGACTGGTTAAAGTTGTGGTGATTACCGATGGCTCAATTGACCAGTTTAATATTTACTCTACTTAAAATAATCGAGTAATTTTTCTCATCAAACATATTATATATTGCCACAACCTCTTCAAGTTCCTAGTCCTTTGATTGTGATGTACACATACATACTAGTAAAATTAGTAGAATAATTTGAAAAAAATTATTTATATGTGTTTATTGTCTGATTCATTCTTGTTTTTATGATTTCCTGCATCTTTAATTCTAAATACTGTGAATGTAAGGATGGCACTGATTGGGCTAATTTCAAGCCAGTTTCTAACTTAAATTTTTTTTTTTTAAATTTTATTTTGCATAAGATTAGTTCTAAATATAAACCAATCTCACGTAATCAATTCAAGTGGAAATCTCAAATTTTGAGTTAGTTCAATATAAAATTAAATCGAGCAACTCAAAACTAATTATCTATAACTTTTAGGCAGCTCAACATAAAATTAAAATTACTTCTCATATAGCTGTGGGATATTAATTAATGTGTATAGAATTTGCTGCTCATGGAGGAATTATTGGGTTCGGAGAGCTCGCTACGTCATCTTTTCATACATCAATTAAATGGCGACAGCTGGCAGTGGGTGACCCACTACAACTAGGTTCAAAGATTGATGTATTTGTTATAGGTATAAAAGTGCTTGTTATAGGCATAAATATGCTTATTATAGGTATAATTGTGCTTGTTATAAGTATAAAAGTACTTATTATATACATAAATGTGCTTATTTATATATATTTATGCTTATAACAAGCACATTTATACTTACAACAAGCACATTTAGGCATAAAAGTGCTTATTATAGGCAGAAATGTGCTTATTATAGGCATAAATGTACTTATTATAAACATAAATGTGCTTGTTATCAGCATAAAAGCGCTTGTTATAGGCTGTTGTAAGCATAAATGTGCTCATTATAAGCATAAATATATACAAAAGAAATACTTTTATATTTATAACAAGCACAGTTATACCTATAACAAGTATATTTATGACTATAACAAGCACATTTATACCTATAATAAGCACATCAATCTCCGAACCTAGCTGTAGTGTGTCGTCCGCTGCCAGCTGTCATCATTTATTTAGTGTATGAAAAGGTGACGTGGCGAGCTCTCCGAACTCAATAATATCTCCTGCTCATGCTCATGAGAAATCAAAATAGATAGAATCTTTTGTCCCTAAATTTTACTTACTCAAATTAAAATCAAATCAATTTATGACCGATTATATACAAGTAAAAATTTGTTTATCCAAGCGATCTCAATCTGTATTTAATATTAATTAGATTCTTTGAATTTAAAAAATTTAATTATATATAAATATTAAAAATTAATAATTCATTAGACATGAATGTGCATTATTTAGAATAAAATTATTTATTATATTATAATAAATATATAAATATAAATAAGATTAATAATTATGTTAACATATTTTTTAAAATATTTTTATTTATTTTACATTAAATATTAAAAATTAATTTTATTTCAAATTTTATATAAATTTTAAGTTTAAATTTAAATTTTATTTTATTTTCACAAAGATTTACTTTATTTTATATTTATTATAAATTTTAATAATAAATAATTTTTCATATTATAATATTAAATAAATTTTTAATTAATATTTTTTTTTAATATCTCTGAACACATTTTAACGTGACCTAAATTTCATTAGTTATATGAACGCTGTGTAATTTACGTATGTTTGCTTACATAGAGCGTAGCGCGGGTTAGGGGAAAGGCAAAAGGTACAGTCGTACTTTTGCGCAATGCCCGGCGGTGCGCTGTTCCCGAGGGATCGCCCAGCCCTTCCAGTTCTCCAGCAGATTCACGACACGTGGCTGAAAGTCATGTCCATCTTAATGATGATGGGATGTGCATCCAGAATTGCCGGCCCAGTGGACGGGTGGGCCCAGGCCCATTTGTTTGTATGGTGGGTGCGACGGTGGGTGCAAAAGAAATGCTCGTAAGAATATGCAAATTAGAGACTACACGCTTATTACCATCACGTTTACCGTTAGCTCCAAGGCAGCACGTGCGGCCCTCTCCCCTCGTTCGGTGCATTCTTTTTTTTGCCTCCCTGTCACATGCGTAATTTCGCCATCGGTCCCTTTCAGGGTATTTTTATAATTTCGAAATTATTATTTGAGGTATTTTTTAAATTTTTTTTTTTTTCAGGTTTTGCAGTTTCAGGATCAGGTGCAGCAGGGCTTTGGGAGTGGAAGGCTCAGTAGGAGCTGCTGCTTCTCTGCCCCTGCGAAGGCGGGGGGGATTTCTGCCGGATTTTTCTGTTTTAACCCTCCATCTTTTTCTCTTTTGTGTAGCAGACATCCGCTTCTCTTATTTACGTGTGTGTGCAAGAGAAGCGAAGGGTAGGAGAGAGAGAGAGAGAGAGAGATGGGGGATCTGTACAGCATACACCCCGGAATCGCGCGGGCATCTATGGTTGCCGCCGCCGGAGAAGTGGCGGCTGGATGCTGCGGTGAGACATGGTTCAACGACGGCGAGGCGGCGTCTGCTGCGGATGCCGCTGGCACTGGCAGATCGGTGGTGGATCTGCCGGATCTCATCAAAGCACGAATTGCTTGCCATCCTCGCTATCCCGCACTGTTATCGGCCTTCATCGAATGCCGCAAGGTGAGCTACAGAGAGTGTCAGAAGGTGGAGAAAGAGAGAGAGAGGAGGGAGAGAGAGAGAGAGAGAGAGAGAGAGAGAGAGAGAGAGAGAGAGAGAGAGGAAATAACTGATGATTGGATCTGATTGTTTGAGATAAAGGTAGGGGCGCCGCCGGAGATGGCTAGGCTGCTAGAGGAGATCGCGATGGAGCGAAGCGGATGCAGCTACGTCGGTGGGGCCGGCGGCGGAGTGGCGGAGATCGGAGAGGATCCGGAACTCGATGAATTTATGGTGAGCGTGCAGCCCAAGGAATCCGTCTTTCGGCGAGCGATTTCTTATTTCTTATGATTCAAATGATGTGCGATTTTGCTTCTTGTTTATATTTTTGCGGTTATCTTTTGTTTTTTCTCTTTTCGGGTGGGGGTTTTTGTGGTCCAGGAAACCTACTGCCGGGTTCTACTGAGGTACAAAGATGAGCTCTCGAAGCCCTTCAACGACGCTTCCTCCTTCCTGAATAGCGTGGAGGCTGAGCTCCGCGAGCTTTGTAAGGCTTCCACGGCGGCATCTTCTTCATCCTCATCGGCAGCTTCTGCTTCGGCCGCCGCCGGAGGGTGCGCCACCGGCGCCGGGTCCATCACGTCGGCCTCCGGTACGATCTAGGGCGTCCTCATCTTCCATGTTTCTTTTTTGTTCGAGAACCAAACAAAAAGATAAAGGAAAATCCGACGGTCGTGCGAGGGCCGTGAGCGAGTGGGAGCAGTCAAATCGTGTCCATGCATATGGGGAGCAGGCGTGTCAGAAAGTGGGTGGAGAGATGTAGGCTTCGAGCGTGGGTATAGGGTTTTCTTGGTCTAACGTCAAGGAGGGGGGAAGAGAGAGGATTGCTTTCTGAAAGAGTAATGAAGCCATTACCCAAAAAAAAAAAGTAATGAAGAATAATTATGCTTAAAAATGGCTTACATTTTATGTAATATCGGAGAGCAAAACCAAAATGGTGATAACAATACACGAGTTGACAGTATTTATCATTGCATGTCTATAAAAAAAACAATTATCATTGCATGCTGAGAGAGTGTCTGAAAAAATATTTTCTTTTTTCTTCTCACTTTGTTATCTTATTGGCTTCAGCCATCTTTGCCCACCTTGTCATAGAAGAACTAACCTTCGGAAAATTGCATTTATTTTTTCTGGGAGTTTCTTCTGTTGCATTATCAATGGAAAACTGGATATGTCGAGAGTCATAAATGGTTAAGTTCTGATGATGTGCATGTTCATGTCTGCAAAGCCCTTGATCATTATTTCTGATAAGCATGATTTTCTACAATGTAATTTCCAGGATTCTCCACTTATTAAGATTTACATACTTTGGCACTTCTATAGCAAAAACTAGTAGGTTTGTGATACACGAGAGTTAGTGCTTCAGAGGTTTTATGCAAGTATTGCTTATCTGTCTTTTACTTATGAAGCACTTTGTTTGCGTTAGGTGCTTGTTGACTATTGTCCTTTACTGAGTACAATTGAATGTTTCCTCATATAGGGACCAAACTTTGAATGCTACCTTTGTAGGCTAACTGTCACGTGTAGCTTTGACTAGCGTTATTAGTAATACAGTGTTGTATTAGCGAGCATTAGCGCAGCTAGTTGCTAGTGTACACCTATAGCCAGCTAATCGTTCCTGCTCTTCATTCAATAGCATTTTGTTTGAAGCCTATGTGTACAGTAGCAGTTTACAGTTTTAAACAGTTCTATTTCATTGTTATAAATTCTTTTCATTGCATTACCTGTACTTCGACTTCTGTAACTGTTGATTCTGATTTCTGAGTTTTAATTTCTGACTAGACATTACATACACGGAGCACTCTTGATGGGAAGCTTATTTTTGGTAATAATATATGAACTTTTCCCTCACTGTGCAGACCTGAATATAATCGGAAAATATTATTGCCCTTTCGTCAATAAGGAAAATGGATTTTTTTAATGGCTAGCATTTATATATATTAATGTCAGGTGAAATCAAATTAATTATAGAATTTCATCACCATTACATAGCACCTGTTGGCCAACTGTTGAGACTAACGTCCTTCTCAAGTGAGCGCAGATAATGATCAGAGTTAAAAAAGAGAACATGAGTTTGTTATACAACATAAGAAGGTGGAATGTAAAGCGTATATATCACTTTGTTCACTGTAAAGAATCACAACAATGGTCATCTATTTGATGATAAATTTTCAGCTACATGATCCAATGCATTTCTTAGCATTGCTGGCAAGAAGAAAGAATGATTAGTTATTATGCATTCTCATCTTTTTCTTGGCAAATGATTTATGTAACTTCAAACTTACTTTTTTTTGTGTACTTAATTAACCATATTGCTTGTTCTATAGTACAGATGAATTGTTTCTAGTCACCTGTGCTGCTAGATTAGAGTTTGTATGCCTTGTGATCATGTTAGGATAGTTATATGCAAAAATCATGTCTATTATTAAGGAAGCACACTTAGGCCAAATTGTGATTTTCTTTGGAAACCTTTTATAAAATAATACATATGCAAAATAAAAGCAAATAAATACGGGTTTAGGAAATTGTTAACAAATTTGTTAGTGTAAATCTCCACTTTTGTTTGTATTGGAAGTTTGAGTATGAACTATTATGGACTTTTTGAGTCCAATTAAACTAATCATTTTGGAAGGCAGTTAATTTTCTATGGATTTGGTTATTATAGGTATTTAATTACATTGAAGTTGTAGGTTTATGAGATAGTTTTGATCAGTTTCCACCCTTGTATTTGAGTTGCACCCAAAGTGAAAATATGTTCGATTTAAAAGTGTAAATCAAATTAAAGTCTACCTTACAAATTTTAAAATTTAAGTAAAGATTGCTAATTAGAATGTTATAGAAAATGTCATAACCAAGTAAAAGTAATGTTGTTCAATTAACATGGTACAACAAATCCTAAATGTGCTATATAAAAGTTGAATTGTAACTATGTTTGATGAGAATTATATATTTTGCATAATTTGAAATTAAAGAAAATAGTTTTCAATAGAATTAATAAAATAAATTGAGTTTGAGAATTTAATGTTAATGCTAAAAAAGATTTGCTAGAATTAGACTGCTACAGTGAAATTTGAAAGTAATTATTATTATTACTTTTTGGTGTGGGGGTTTTGTATGAAACATATGGAAGTTGTATATAGCTACTGATACTTAATTACATCACTTTGTATGTATAGATTTTATCTCCCACGAGAAAGTGATTGTTGCCCGTAGCTTACTTGGACCTGGGTGCAAGCTATGCAAAATAAATATGGAAAATAAAAAAGAAAGGAAAAATGGAGAAAGAAAGGGACATAAGTCTTTTTTTAGGTGGAAAACTCCTGGGTAGGAAAAAAACATAATGCCCTTGGCGTTGGAGATTTAAAAGCTCTTCGTCATCTTTAAATTAGGCTTTAGAAAGATCTATAGAAAAACAACCATGCATCTTGGGCTTCTTGGTCACATAGTATGAATGGTGAATTAAATACATAAATGAAAGCTTAAATAATTATGAAGGGAGAAGTGCTGAAGAATTCTTATTGATACTTGTGAGAAGTCTCTAGAGATCTTTATGAGAAGTGCTACAATGGTTAGGAAGCTAATCACCTTTTTCTTGATTTCTTTTCTTCATTTATAGTTGTATAAGGTAGGTAGTAATAATAATTGGAGGAGTACTAGCCCGCAACATACTTGGAATATTATGTTTACTGGTACATCTTTTAATATGATATAAATGAGATTTAGAGATCTTCTTTGTGTTGATGTGTTGCTCACTTATTGGTTTCTCAAGTAAAGGTAATAAATGAGGAGATTTGGTTGTATTTAGAGACTTGATGGTGAGATATATTAATATGTGTGGTAGTTGGGGCTACATTTTGAGTAATTGAGTGAATGCAGTCATATCTAAGACTAGTGGAATCATGTTGTTGGCTAAGGTAATTAGGAGTCTCCTGATGACCCCCAAGGGATAGGTCTTCTTGAAGCCTATGTGAGATGTCATGGTGAGAAGTCTTAATATAGCACAATAACCTATCTTGTGTAGCAGTTTTGAGATAGGTTAATTCTCTATCCCTTGTCAAGGTTGAGGGATATATACTGTTAATTGTTTTCCCTCTTACTTTTTTATCTTATATCATATATAGTTTACAAGGTAGATCTTCCTAGATATGGGGAAACTTATAATGATATGCTATATAGACATGCTAGCGTATTGGGAGATAACCATATGACTTGCTATGATGGTAATGACTAATGACTTTTACATTAGATAACTTACAGTCCTCCATTGGCTTGCAAGTTGAGTTGAAATTTTGTCCTCCCTAATGGGCTTGCGAGTTAGGTCATCTCTCCCACATATAGATCATGCTATCACATGGAGCCAGTATGGGGGGATGTGCAATGGTTTCTTCTGTACCTTGGAGGAGGGGGGTTGTTTTATCACATGGATATATGGTATGCATGAAGGCACAATTATAGTGTTAACATAAACCCACAATTAATTGATTGCAAACATTTAATACACTTGGGAAATTTTAGATTCAAAATATGGAAGCAATGCTGATCAAAGTAAAAGGTTCCAAATGTAGAGACCTTGAAGAATATGCCAAAGAAGGACAAAATACGTAGAAGAGATTTGAAGATCACCTTCTCAAGGTGAGCAGTAAATGAAATTAAGCTAAATTCGAGAAAGATGGTTTTTGTAAGAGATAAATGTGGATAACCTTCCCAAAGAGTAGACTAGGAATACTCTTCAATGTTATCTATTATAGCTAATATTGAGATAGCTTGTGGGGTCTTACTAGATGAATATTGACAAGCTTCTCACACATATTGTATGAAGCTTTTGTCAAACTTGCAGTAGTCTTCTCATTGGTAATGATGAAAGCAACATTTCTTATTGGTGTAAGCCTAGGTCAAACTTAGTGCATATTGATTTAGAAGATCCATATTCTTTTTGCTCCATCGATTTTGGCTGCATACTTATTAGAGGTTGATATAAATTATTTTGGTTTAAAAGTGCTGTGTGTAACTTCATCTCCCAAGATAAATTCATCACGACACAATGCGGAAACATAGCTTTAGATGGATAATCGTAGCAAAACAAGAAATTACAATGCTGATATCAAAGAAGAAATAAGAACAATAGCATTAAGACTTATGTGGGAAATTCAGAGAAAAAGCATACTAATCTTCAATATTCTTCAAAGAGATTAGAAGAGATCACACATATTCTCACACTTCACAGTAGCTTGATAAGCTAGAACACTAGCCTACAAACAAAAATCATGCCACACACTTAGTGAAAAATGTTAAATATAGTCAATTACTATAAGATAATCTTACCATCTCTATCTCATGCTCATGAGAAGGGGTACATTACCTCATGTGTCACACTACGGATCCCTCAATCTAAGTGGCTCTACTAACCTCAGAGACCATGGACTTCTCTCAATCCTTCAAAATTCTCTTCTTCCCTGGAGGATGAAGGGCCCTCATTAGAATCCCTGCTTTGGCCTCCTTCCTTAACTCACAATGTTAAACATTTAAAAATGGTAATTCTAATAGAATTTACCTAGTGTATTTTTTCTTCAATACAACCATGGTTTGGCTCGTGTGGCCGCCATGTTGTCGCTTCAATTGTAAACATAATATATTAATTTTACTATGCTTTCATATGTTTCAAACATATATTGAAAGATAAATATTACTTAATTTCTTCTGTGGACAATTGCCATGGATGTCGATAGTGAGATAGTAATTGTGTTCTTTGATTGGGTCATCTCTTCCTCATGGGACCCAATGCCTCCTCTACCTTGTCGTTTGATGCCTCCTCATCAATTTGCATACCCATAGGATCAACTTTCTACCATACATCCTTCATGCTATTGGAGGATGAAGGGCCTCATTAAAATCTCTACTTGGGCCCTTGCTTGAGCTAGGCCTCCTTATTGGAAACAGTGTACTTGTAAATGAAAAGTAAGATACTATCATTAGTTACCCATAAGCCATCCATATAGTAACTTAAGTAGAACAAATATGAATATCGTAGAATATATAAGTATCATACATTTTTTTTAATTTGTATAATCTATATTTATTCTCTCATAATTTGAGTTGTTTTTGAATAATTCTCAATTTTGTTCTCAAATATTACCTTATTATGCTTAATTTTGTCCTCATATTCTACCTCATCATCCTTAGTTTCATGTTTTCTCATTTAATAGGCCTATTGCCACAAAATTCAAGGAGAAAATTGCACATGGCTTAGTTTTGTCCTCATCATCCTTATTATGGGAGTTTAGTAACTCTTCGTTGAGAAATTTAGCAGCAGCTAAGCTTGTAGTTCATTGTCAAACTGCATCCTTTTCATCACTATAAGTTAGCTTGTGATGCTATGCATTTTGTTTAGATGTTCAGAGATAAATGCCTTTTACCAAAGTTTCATACTGGCAGGTTACTTGATAAAATGAATCTTGTTGTTTTCTGCTGGTTTAAGCTTTCCAAGTTTTTCCACAAAGAACTAGGTAATACTCCTTTCAACACTAGATAAAACACACTCTCATCTAGCCTTGTTCAGGTTCATGTTATTTAGTTTTGTCCAACCCCTTCTATATCATCATGTTCACTGGCTTCTTCTTTACGCCTAGTAGAGGGCGGTTTAAATCTTTTTATTAAAAGAAAATTCTAAATCCTTGTGCTAAAACCTATAGTTATTGTCATAAAAAAAAATTAGTTATTGCCGTCAAGCCTTGCCAACTCGCTCAATATTGCTAATTTGTTATCTTCAAGATGTAGGCAACAAAGGTTTTGATACTACTCGCTATGGAAGTTGAAGGAATAAAAATACAACTTTGAAATATCGTCTACGAAATCTCAATGATGAAAAAAAGTTGACATGAGAAATTGACTACAATAAAGAAGAGAAATGTGAAGGCTTTATTTATATATGGATTGCCTGAAGTGGGAAAAAACTGCAACATAAGGCAGCTTAAAAGAGAAATTTCACTCTAAATTGGTAGCCCTAAGGGTTATATGGAGATATACATAACGTTGAGGACGTATGAGATCCTCCCTATAGTAAAAAAAAATCTTTGCCTTCTAAAGAGGGGAATGTGGATGTGGCTCTAGAGGAGTTGAAAGGTTGAATATAGGCTAACAAGTGCTTGGCTTGTCCTTCCTCTGTAAAAGAGAAATTTATGCAATATTTATAACCAAAGTGGGGGCCTCTGTTGTTGTAATAACTTTTTTGATAATAATTATTGTCTAGAGATGTCCAAGGATGGACAGTTCAAAATGAGGACGGGTAGTTCAACACATAGGCAGGCAAGGTTCTCTATCAATAAGGAAAACATAAACAAGTTTTAATGCATGAAATTAAAAGTTTGCAATAATAATTTAGGAATTAGAACAACTATGCATCGAATCAAATCAATCATGAGATGTAATGTATTTAAACATAAATAGAAAACATTCACACAAATTACTTTTATTTTTAGAAATAAAGAAATAAAATTTGAGAATAATATGAAAAATAAAGATTAATGTCATATAAACATCCAAAAAAAAAAAGGTAAAAGGGATGAATAAACATGAGAATAGGCTGGACTATAGAAGAAAAACAATAAATGAAAAATAAATAAAACAAATAAATGGTTATAATTGACTCAAATCATACGTTCACTCCCTACGACCATGCCTTAAACTTGAAGAAATGACAAATCTAATTCCCTTTTCCTCTTGTGTAAAGTTGGATCCGTTCAAAGGATAACAAAGTCTACATATCATTGAATTTGAAATATATGGGAAAATTCATCCAAAATTCATCACTTCCAAAGCAGCTGACGTGTTTGTCTGTAAACGTGATGTGACAAATGTGCATGCATTGGGGTGGGCGGTTTGGAATGATGACAAGTCTAGAACAAGGATGGGTAGTCCAGAATGAGGACTGGTAGCTCAGAACGAGAATTGGTGGTCTTAAATGTGGACTGGCAGTCCAGAACAAGGATAAGCAATCTAGAACAAGGATAAGCAATCCAGAACGAGGATTGGTGGTCTTGAATGTGGACCGGTAGTTCAAAACAAGGATAAGCAATCCAAAACGAGAGGATGGGAAAATTAGAATGAGAACAAGCAATCCAGATAGAGGAGGGGAAGTCCAGAACTAGTACGAGCAATCCAAAATGAAGTTGGGTAGTCTAAAACGAGGTTGGGTATCCATAACGAGGCCGAGTTGTCTAGAATAAGGACGATCGGTTCAGAAAGAGGATGTGCAATCCAGAAGAGGATTGATCCATGTTGAGGCTACTTTTACTTGGAAGGTGCTGGTACTTGGTCAGGGGAATCATTAAGCAAGTCAAGGAAGGAATATGGCATCACACATATTTACAGCTCAAATTTAGGCATCAATTTTGATATAGCAGTTACATATATGGTAAATTTGTTAGATGGTTTATTCTCCTAGGTATTTAGATCTGTTTAGTATAGTCAATTAAGGTTTGTGTGATTTATGTGGAAAAATCAAGCCTTGTACAAATATATCTTCAAATTTTCTTCAAATAATTATCTTGTGTGGTCTTCAATTCATCTTGATGCTTTAATTAGTATAAATAGTTAATTATTGTTAGGTCACTATAGTTAATCTCTAATTATACGTTGGTTCATAAGTTTTAAAAACTTGTTGGGAGGTCTTATAGTTAACTTTTAATTACACTTTAGCTTATGACTTTTAAAAGCTTATTAATATGTCCCTAGATTTTAACTAATATAATATTAAAAGTTTTTAAAATTAAATTTATTGCATATTTTGATACAAATAATACTTTCCATTAAAAAATATAAAATAAAATATATAGTTTGGTATTGTCTTTTTGCTCCCTCTCTCTCTATTAAAATATATTGGAAGGAGAAGAACCTCTCACCCCCGCACTTCCTCCATCCCCCTTTCTACTCTAGCGACCTTTAATGTATATTAATTAAGAAAAAGGGACTTGTCAGCAAAATTTTAAAATTCATGGACCAAAGTGTTATTAGAAGTTAACTATGGGAACCTATTAGTAAGTTTTTAAATCTCAAGGACCAAAGTGTAATTAGGGTTAAACCTAATATAAATTCTCTATGTGAAGATATGGACTTCAGCAAATAGTTATTGCTTGTTCTATTTTTGCCTTTAGCTTGAATATAAGTTTTTGTTGCTTAACTGTCTTACCAAAACCCTGATTTTTAAGATCACGTTGTATCCATCAGTACAGATTCATGTTTACAGCATAGCTGTTTACAGCATAGCTGTTGTTTTGTTGGGTATAATTGGATTACCTTCATTGTGCTATCTCAATTTTGAATTATACCTAGCTGGCATAAATGCCTGAGCCCGAGATCACCTCTAATAAACTTTATCTTCTCCTCTAGTATTGAAGTTAAAAACTGTTTATTGAATCTGGGAAGCAGCAATTTTAAGCTCAGAGTTGGATTGCATTTGATCTTGTGAAAGAAACATAAGATATCAATGCGAATCTCAGGCCCTGTTTGGTTGGAGGCTNAAATGGTTGGAGGCCATTTTGGCCATGGTCAAGGCCAAGATGGCCTCCAACCAAACAGGGCCTCAAGGTTTTGAGAGTTGGTAATACAGTTTAATTCCTGACATGAGGCTCTCCGAGTGTCTGTAGACCATGTAATCACAAAATTTGTGACCCTTTCCATGGCATTAATACTTTCTTGAACTGAATTTGTTTAAAATGGATTGTTGTTCGTTGATGTACACATCTCATGATACTTTTTTCATTGGTTAGATGATGCACTGGGTTCCTCTGACGAGGAGCCAAGTCATGGGAATGCTAATGCATCAGAAAGTCACGATTCAAATGCTGGAGTACAGCACCATGAGCTGAAAGACATGCTCCTTAAGAAGTACAGCGGATATCTCTGTAGTCTTCGGAAAGAATTCTCGAAGAAGAGGAAAGTTGGAAAACTTCCAAGAGATGCGAGATCAACTCTCCTTGACTGGTGGAACAGCCATTACAGATGGCCCTACCCAACGGTATTGTCATTGTTGCATCTCTTATTCAAAAGCCATTTCAACCTCGTATGCATCTTACATGTTAAATGCTCTGATAAAATTACACACTAAATACTACATACTTTTTACAAATCACGGTAAAAATTGATAAAAGACGGGAATTTGTTGAAATTTGTTTTATTCAATCTTGTTATTATCAATTCAATTTCATAGCTGTCTGAACTTTTTGTATATGCTGTACTGTACTTATGCAAATGCTATAGTAGTCATCATGTTTGTTAGATTTATGACGCGACACATACTTGGATTTGCTAGCAAATTTTAGTAAATAGCTGCAGAATTTGGACATTTTGGATAATATTGTAGCATTTCTCATGAGGCAATAAGTTTTGAGATTTTTATATGCATAGCACTCTAAATTTCTCTATTTACATGCATGCCACCACAAATTTGTCTATTTTACATATACCATTCAAAATTTTGTATTTAGTACTTACCATACAAAAGCTTTTGATTTACATTCATGTCACTCAATTTTTCTATTTACATATTAAGAACTCAAAGTTAACTTTTTAAATAGGAATACTTTTAAAACATGTGGTAAATAATGAACTTTCTATCTTTAATTTGTAAATAGAAAATTTCTGAGTGGCATGCTGTAAATTTAAAACATTTTAGTGTTATTTATGTAAATCTAAAACTTCTGAGTTGTATGTATGTATTTATATACTGAGTGGAGAATGTGTAAATATAAAATTTTGGGGCTGACATGTAAATAGATATTTTGGAGTGGCATGTATGTAAAATCCCCATTTTTGAGATTTTGGAGAGGAAGAGGAGAGGAAGAGGGAGAGTGTGAAAGGGGAAAGAGGGTGAGGGCAGGACTAGAAAATGGGGAATCAAGAAAGAAAAGGAACATGGGGGAAGTGGAATCGACACAATGGATGTATAAGTATCTATTTAGAATTAGCATTCACTATGCTTGGCCTATATTGTAGAAGTGTGCTACAATAAAATAAAGCTTTGTGTTATGGTGTTATACGACCTTCAAGTTGTGAAAAAAAAGGGATATTTACACACATGCCACACAAATCTTCATGTATTACATCACACACGCTTTCTTTACACTCCATAGTGTAAATTTTGTGAAGAAAATGTGTGGTGTAATATTAAAAGATTTGTGTGGCATGCAGGTAAATGTCCCAAAAAAAAAAAAAAAAATTGGTTACTTTTGTGTAGGACATAAGTAGCCTATAAATGGGTAAGGTTTTGATCCAATCCGAGATTTGATTTGAAAATATAGTTAATTAAATACAATTCACTTATCGGATTCGAAATCTAACCTGATTCGTTAATTTTCTTTCAGGTCGGATCACGGATCGACCATGATCTGACCCAACCCGACCGAGTCGCAATGCATAATTTAGTTTTTGTTGGAGGTTCATCCACGTTTATGTGTTCATTCTTGAGTGTTTTTTAGAATAAAAGTGAGAGTATCTTCATAGTAGTTGAACCATTTCTCTTCTCTTCCTATATTTAAATTAGTAAATCATTGCAATTATTATGCTACACCACTCTTGTTATGACACTTTATTTTTTAGTGCATTAATTGCCGCACTCTTTATTAATAAGTTAAAAATTGCATTACGTTTTGAAAAAGTGATGAATAAATTTAAAATATTAAAATAATATTAACTTCATAATTAATATATTAATTAATCAATTACCTTGGAAATAAGTTGACATCGTATATATGAAACTTTTTTTGTACTTATGCAGAGCAATAATCTGACTTGATCCGAGATCCGACCCGACCTGGATCTGATTCGAGTCTGATTTGGGTCAAGGCTGATCCGATTTGAGGTGTGATCCGATTCAAATATAATTGGATCTAGATTTGGATCCCTGATCTGATCCGAATCTGACCTGTTTACAGGTCTTAGACATAAGGTTCTAGCAGGAAGTACCTAGTAGGCCAAATTCTTTGGAAATAACAAATTCAGGATGGGGCATTTTGGATTGTAGTTGATTTATACATCATCTCTGGCCGTGGAAGCATTCCCGCATGGTGAAATAAGAGATTAACATAAAAAAAATAGACACGAGGAAGAACCACAATGTTGTACCCAAGAACCGTGGTTGCTGTATTATAATTACTTGAGAACGGGATACATTAACTGTACAAAATATGGAGTTACCATCGCAGAATGCGATGTGTTGATGTGCATGATTAAAAATAAATCAATCATACGGTGTAGCATTATTGAGGTTGAGCTTCTCCTCCACGTGGAATTCAAGCTTTTAGAGTTGTTCACATGAATTATTAGCATCTTTCAGTCATTTTAAGTTCTTTAGTTTGTTTTTATGTTATTCTAATAAAAAATTTCAAGTTATCTGCCAGGTTTCTCTCTCTTCCTCTCTCGCCTTATGCTTTTTATCCCCACGTCATTGTCTTAATCAGAGGGCAGCGAGAAGGGAGAGAGGGAGACTAGAGATTCATTAAGAAGCTTTCTATCCAGAATTTATAGTGATTTCCGTCAATCATTTTATCAAAACAAAAACTTTTGATTTTACATGAATCAAAGTTGATGGATCAAAATATATTATTTTGTGATGTTTTCAGATTTGGTTTATTATACATAATTAGGTGCTTGATAAGATGTTATCAGGATGTACTTTTTTTCATGCGGATCTATGTATTTTCATCTCTTTTTGTTTGGTCGCTAAGGTCTAAAACAGTTCATTGTTGCTCTTCTGTGAATTTTGTTGTTAATTTTACAGAACGATCTGATAAAACATAACAAAACGACTAGTAGAGAAAGAAGATCGATTCAACTGGGACCTAACGGCATGAAATAAGGGCCCAACCTTGTGGACTCGGTTGATATTTATCTATTATTTTTATTTAGTTTCATTTGTTGCATTAAAAAAATATTCTCTTATCATGCAGGAAGATGAGAAGGCAAGGTTGGCTGAGATTACAGGCCTTGACCAAAAGCAAATAAACAACTGGTTCATTAATCAGAGAAAGAGGCATTGGAAGCCCTCGGAAGATATGCAGTATGCCCTAATGGAGGGTGTAAGCGGTGGATCCAGTGGCACTACGTTGTGCTTTGAAACTGGTACAATTGGGCATTGAATCCAACGGTAACCTTCTCTTTTCCTTGTAACTTTTCTTCATCAAGCTGTGTGTATATTTTGCTATCGCTTATAAATGAATTTATTCCGACTTTCCTATGTGTCATCTACTTGCATCATTTTCATGTGAGAAACTTCATTGTGGAAATTAGTTATTTTTTATGTTCATTTCAATGCCTTAGTTTTCGGTTTTGCACTCTTTATTTCATCACAAGTTCACTAATGTCTGACGATTTCATATTTATTTTTGGTTTTAAGTTCTATGGAAATATATGCTTAAAGTGTGGGGGTGATTGATAGCATAGGGAAATTTATTATGGTTGGTTGCAATTTATTTGTACAAATGAAGGTTTTAATAGTTGGGAGAAATTGTTGGCAAGTTTGCTTCGCTAGAATCAAGCCGACTCGAAGAGATTTGTCAATTTTAGATTTGTTGAGACACGACCCAAAATGGGACTAGCGTTCTATGCTCAATCCCAGCTCAGAGAGAATTGAGTAGCAGAAGCAGCACTAACAAATTGGGGTGTGAGTTTGGCTTAAAGATTGCTAGTCGCCCCATGTTCAAATTCATATTTAGTTCAAATTGAGCTGAATTCAAGTTTATTGAGATAAACTGTGAGCCATGATCAGTTTGAATTCACTTGGGTCGATCTCTAATTTTTTAAATATAAATAATATATTTAGGTATTTAGTATAATTAATATATTATTTGTACATAAAATATTTCTTTAAAAGGTGTTTGTTAGTTGTGATTAGAATATTTGTTAGGTTATGTGATCTTATGGGTATGCTTATCTTAATTTCAAATTCTAAGATAGGTAATTTTTTTTGTTTATTTAGGATTTGAGTTGGCTCAATTAAAGCTTGAGTTAGCTCAAAGTTAAAATGAGTTGGCTCAAATTTAAATCGAATTGAGATGAGTTGATATGTCTAGCTTGGCTCGAATAGAAGAATAAAAGGAGAGATGGCAACTAACATGCTGAAATAGAGGAAGGTTAAAGGTATTTCTTTTATGTAATCATTCATTGAAGGACATAAGTTGAGTGAAATTTTAATAAATTTCAAGTGACTGAAATTATGAAATATTAGAAGTATCCTCACTTCCCTGCATACTTAAAAAAACAAATGAGTAGTTATAGTGTAGTATGTCTTGAGCTAAATGTAGATGTATTTTTTGCTTTATTTTTAAGAATTGCGTAATTTATATAACTTTTAAGAGATCATTTATTTTGATATTTCTTTAGTTCAAGAACATTTAAATGTGAGATTTTTGATTATTAGTTTTACTGTTTATATTGGGATTATATTATTACTAATTTTTTTCTTTTGTTAATGTAGAATGATTCATTCTTATCTCCCTTATTAGTCATTATCAAGCTTGTTAGATGTTGCTCGTTGTTCCAGTCATTTTCT
The DNA here is from genome assembly GCA_019297695.1 of Apostasia ramifera. Taxonomy (NCBI): domain Eukaryota; kingdom Viridiplantae; phylum Streptophyta; class Magnoliopsida; order Asparagales; family Orchidaceae; genus Apostasia; species Apostasia ramifera. The sequence continues at coordinate 233,265 of JAEMOT010001385.1, read as the reverse complement.
TTTTTTTTGGGACATGATTATTTTTGATATAGAATGATTTATTCTTATATCTCTCACTACTCATTATCATGTTTAGTTGTTTTAGTAGTAATCCCTTTTTTGGAACATCATTTGTCAACCATTTTTTTCCCCTTTTTATCATGAGTTATCACTTTTAAGACCCATTTGGCTCAATGTAAATGGGCTGTATCCTTTTATTTAAAAAAATAATTATTTATTATTCCATTTCACATAAATTTTAATATTAATTAATTTTAATTTTTTTTTTATTTTTTTTATAAATTTTATAAAACTTTTTCTTAACAACCATTTTAGCACTGAATCAAACAAGAGCACTAGTAATTGAGTACTGTTATTGTCTGTTCAAGGCTAGGTGATGGTAGGGTCATGAAATCTTTTCGAAATTAGGAAATGCATCTAATGTGATTTGATTAGTCGGATTTATGCTTGTATAAAAATCTTTTTTAAAATTATGGAATAAGCTTTTAATTTGATTTAGGTTAATTAAAATTTAACATTAGTTGTATTGGATAGAATTAACTACCAAAAATAGGTACACAAAGTTGCTTTTCGACCCTGCACCAATAAATGAGTAAAACTGGTTGAACGATGCAATCAAGATCCTGTCGTATTAGTGCGAAACAGTGTCTAAAATATACTCTTCTACATTAAATCACCTATACTGACAGAACTGCAGCAGAGTTAAAAAACTGTTCAGAGTGGGAATATATACTTAAATATCTTGACAAGCAATGCCACCGTAACAGCTGCTAAACATTCTCAAGATCTACAATCAATCAATCCATTATTTCATGCTTCTCTTCGCATCAGCTCTCCTGGAAGAACCCCCAGCCATCAGGGCCTTCTTCAGAGCTCTCCACAGAAGGCTCGCTTTGGTCATCACTATCCTCGCCGGATGGTTCGTAGCCGCTGAAGCCTTCATTTCTGGCTGCATCTTCAGAAAATGTTTGTTCTTTATACGTGAAGGAATCCGTCAATCCTTTATCATCTTCACTTTCTGTGGAGCCTTCAGATGTGAAAAACTCGAGCATTCGGCTTACTCCGTTGCCAACATCATACACCATCAGGCCTATTCTACCACCGACCCAACTGCCCAGATGGCTTCCAAGAAGATAGCCAAGCTTCCCAAGCATTTCTTCTCCATGGAATCCGCCTGCATAGGCCCCAAGCAATGTTCCTGCTCCTCTCATAACACCCTCCATTGTGGTGCCACCATAGTAAATAGCTTCGAAGGAGTCCCAACCTGCCGACATAATTGGACCAACAATGCGTTTGGCTTGCCGCGAAGCCTGCTTTGCGGCCTTTTGACCCACCTTTTGTGCTTGCTTTACTGCAGCAGAGGTATCTAGCCCTTCATTGAGAGCCTCAGTTAATGCAACCTCAGTGGCTTGCTGCCTCACTTTGTCGACGTGCTTATTTCTGAGGCTGTAGACGTAGAGCTTAATGCCCTCTTTTCCGAAACAAGAAAAGGTGCCGGATCCCATATCAAGGCAATTCAAGAATGTGAACTTGCCGCTTTTGGATGAGTCTTCCTCTCCGACGAATTCCCTGACTTTCTCAGCTATTGAGGAGGGTAAGAAGTTAAACAAAATACTACTTGTAATAGTGAGCAGAGTTAATTGATATCACTTCTAACTATTATCCAAGCAGATGGAACTTAGAGGGCCTTTGATTTTGTCATATTATTTGAAGAAATTGATTGTTTCGTTTAATGATATATTTAGATAATATTATAAAATAATATTGAACTAGTCAGATAATAATTTAGAGATAGAACAGCTATTCAGACAATATTGATATTTAGATAACACAAAACATCTAGATAGTTGTTGCATCTGGATCCACGCTCAATCATCTGGACCGCACACATGAAAGCTTACGTGGCATCAACGGCATGAGCGCTCGACGTCGAACATAAGGCGTATCACCCCGAAAAGCAGATGCCGAAGAGACCGAGACGAACAACAGGGACCAGAATTGACCGGCGCCTGGCGAAGTATCGGTGACCATACTGCTTTCAAGAGGTATGGGCTCTCCTGCCGTCAGACCGTACCGTCCGTACATCGTACAGCAAAGGCCGAGTGGCCCCACCCTGCGGACATTGATGGTTTGTCACTGGAGCTGAAGCTCATTCTGCTGAAATGACTTTACAGAGTAGACCAGGATATAAATATCTCACTGTCACGGGAAAATGACTCTCTCTGCTGGACCCAAAAAAAAACTTTCACCTCAAATCCCCTCAGCTTTCTTACTGTAATCCCAGAAAGATTGATTCTAGTGATTTTTGAAGCCTCCCCGAAAGGAGCCGTGGTTTTTCCGCTCAGCCGGTTTTCCACGTCTCGAAAGTGTGTGGAGGAAGGACACAGAGCTCACCCCAAAGAGCATGGTAATCACTCCACATTTCCTTCGCTCTGCTGCGCGATTTCTTTACCATCTTGGACCCCAGGAAAATGACAGTAGTAGGGACTCATGGTTGGGCCATGACCCTTTTTATAGTCCTGAACCCCAACGGTTCCGCTCCCCGAGGGCGACCCCTAGACTGTCTAATCCTAAAGGTTCAGACCTGCCTGGCGCACACGCCTTACCTCGTTTCTCCCAATAGTCACATCAAAGTAATAAATAATGATAAAGAAAGCATATTCCACGAACAAACATTCCATTGAAACATCTTTTTTACATTTCGTCAAAAAAAAAAAAAAAAAAAGAGAGAGAATGAAAAGTCCGCATCTCTAAGGAGAGAGCCCGAACTCCGACTCCGCGAGTAGACCCCGAACTGCTCGCGCGAACGCTTTTCGACGGCAGTTCTCTTCCTCCAGCTCTTCAACTCGGGCCACCAGCGCGGCCCTCTCCTTCTTCAGCTCCTCGATTTCGGCGACCGCCGCCTCCAAGTAGCCCTCGAAGCGAGCGCACTTCGACTCCAGCTCCATGATCGCCTTCTCCGCCTCAGATGGCTCCAGTCTCCGAAGAAGGGAAATCGCTTCCTCCATCTTCTGCTCGAGCGCTGCTGCTTGACCCCTGCTAGCTAGCCGCCTTTCGACCTGGTCAAGGTGCGAACAGATGTTGCGCGCTCGAACTGCCAGAGCTGGGTCCTTTTTGGCCGCCCCCTGACGAGATCTCCGGACCAGCCGAGGGGCCCAAAGGGGATGAGACGGGGGGTCAGAGTGCTTCGCTCCCGCAGCGGCGCATCCAGGGCCTTCGTAGGCAGAGGAGTGGGAGGCTGATTCTCCGCACCTTCTCTCGTCGGCCGCATTTTGTCGTCAGCCACGATGACCGTGCTCTTCACCGGAGGGGCCACTTGAGCGTCGCCTTGAAGGGATCTGGACGCCGCACGCGCGCCCTCCCCTGCATTGGAGAGACGGATTCTTGGCCTTTTCGGCGCCTCCTCACGAGCGAGCGGCCGTCTTGCGCTCGCCTGACCCGGTTGAGTAGAACCCCCAGCTTCAGGAGGTTCGTCCCGAACAAACCCAGCGACGCCTGAGAACACGGCCATCGCCACACAGCTCTCCTGGGATCAACAGGAGAATCGTCCGATGCTCCACAGGTATTTATAGATTCCACAAGCCCACGTGGCACCTGAGCACACGCATCAATACGCTTCACGACTATCGGGAGGACATGTTGCATTTGGATCCACGCTCAATCATCTGGACCGCACACGTGGAAGCTTACGTGGCATCAACGGCACGAGCCCTCGGTGTCGAACATGAGGCGTATCACCCCGAACAACAGACGCCGAAGAGACCGAGACGAACAACAGGGACCAGAACTGACCGGCGCCTGGCGAAGTATCGGTGACCATACTGCTTTCAAGAGGTATGGGCTCTCCTGCCGCCAGGCCGTACCGTCCGTACATCGTACAGCAAAGGCCAGGGAGTGCCCCCCCTGCGGACATTGATGGTCTGTCACTGGAGCTGAAGCCCATTCTGCTGAAATGACTCTACAGAGTAGACCAGGATATAAATATCTCACTGTAACGGGAAAAGGGCTCTCTCTGCTAGACCCAAAAAAAAACTTCCACCTCAAATCCCCTCAGCTTTCTTACTGTAATCCCAGAAAGATTGATTCTAGTGATTTTTAAAGCCTCCCCGAAAGGAGCCGTGGTTATGAATAAGTTGTTATGTTTTGTAATTCGGAGACTAATCAAAACAAAAAATAAGGCAAAACAAACATTCTTAAGAGATTAAATATTTGAAGTCAATTTGGCAAGCAATCATGAACAAGAGCTAGAGGAGAGTAGTTGAATGTTTTTCATGGATTATGTAACATTAGAAGAGGGAAACTATTAAAGCAATTAATATTTCCACTTCTTATGCAACAATTGCCGTACAAGATGGATAACTATATAATGTTGTTTGAAGGAAAACTATTGAATTACATCATCTACAATCTGAAACATTTCTTAAGATTCACTCCCTCTCCTTGTGGCCTGTGTCAAGTGTACGGTTGGTTGTAGTCATCAACGAAAAGGAGCATCCAGAGGTTGCAGTTCACGTTATTCAAAACAAGATTCGCATCACCGTAACCACAAGGCCAGGATAATAACCCGTTTCTTCTTTCTAAAGGATTCATCAGAGCTGCAGTTCAGGTTTAGATGGTCGGCTCAAATCAGAAAGAAATTTTAAATGGCTTTCATACAACTATAGCAGATGTTATCATCATTAACATTCTGGATATTAATTAAAACAAACTTTTATTCTCCCTAAACATTGGCCTCATATTAGCCCAGCCAAACGCGAATTGGAGCATAAATGTCTTAACCATATTAACTAATCTAGCTCCTCATCACTAGCCCTGCTAATTCAGGATATCCCGAATCCCATTGATAGTTCGTCTATAATCCGAGTTAAACACATTCATGGCAACTATATCAATGGTTATTAACTAAGCAGAATTTATTATCTAACTCATCCAATTTGAGGTACTAACCAAATGATTCACTGTAACTTAACCCGTTGCAAACAGGCATGAAATGCTTGTCTTCTCTTAATTCAGCCGATCAGTTAGCAACATCTAGAGCTCTTAACGAACCCCAAAGATGCATCCCAAGCATCTAAATTCTCCCTAATTATATCAATCTTTCTTCAATCGCCCCGTAATCAGTTAAAAATTTTCAGCAATTTTGAGACATACATCTTCAGCTCATAACCACTTTTGCGAAAATCAGTCACGACCGGAAGCAATCGGAAGAATTAAGATCTTGATGGAGGAGAAAAATCTAATCAAGGAAAAGAGGGGAACCTGCCATACTGAGTGCGAGAATGCCGGCAATAAGCAGCCCCGTCCGAACTCGAGGTTCACGGAGATTCAGCATCCTTCGCCGGCGAAAAGAAACCCTAGTCCTGATTCGAAGAATGCTCGAAGGTTTGCGACAGGGAGGTAAGACTAGCAGAGCTTGAATTGAGATGGGGAAGTCGGGGCTTCGCTTTCCCCTCCATTGCGTCCACGCACGTGCGTAGAATATGACGGTCGGCCTTTTGGAGAAGTTCTTCGGTGCCGACAACATACTATGCGGTATCTTATGTATATAAATTTGAATTCGTATTTTAGTTTTATTTTAATTAGAATATTTTTTTGAAATATTTTAAATTTTTGTAATATTATAATATAAAATAATATTATTTTATTATTATTATTATTATATTAAATAAAATTAATTTTATTTTATTTAAATATATATAAGATGTAAAAAATAAAATTAATTTTTAAAATTTAGATTTATATACGATATAAAATTATTGACGTAAGATGTAAGGGATCCCAAGGAACACCAAAAAAGAGAGAGAGTTCCGGAAGACGGCGACACGCAGAGAGATAAGCCTGTTAGTGTAGGCTTAAGAGAGAGAGAGTTCGGGGCATCCAGAACAGCACAAAGATTTAAGGTGGTTCAAGGAGGAAATCCCCTACGTCCACCGAGCGATCAGCAAAGAAGTTTCACTAATAGAAAAAAATAGCCGTGAAGGCTAATACAAAGAGCTTACAAGAGGAAGAGAGAGAAAGAATGAGAAAGAGAGAGCTTTTCTTATTCTCAAGCTCCTATTTTATAAGAGGTGATAGAGGAGAGATTCTGCTCTTCCTGGGGCGGGTCCTTCTCTTCTGATCTGTTGATCTTGGGTGCTCGATCTCCCTCCCCCTTTTGAAGCCTGTTCCTTGGTATTTGTAGGCAGCAAATAGTGTAGCTTTATCCTGGTTTTTCGGAGGAAAGGAGGTGGACAAGCTCTGAGTTCGCGCCGCTTGTCGGTCACTGGAGGGACTAGAGTCAGTAAAGAGAGCTTGACCTTTGGATCTCGGTACTTCTTCTGGGGATTCGTAATGGCTGAAGCATGCGGACCCTTGATTTGCGTGTCTGGAAGAAGCATGCTGCATTGGAAACGGTGCGGCCAGAGCACGCTGATAGCGATAGGTATAGCTGAAAAATATCGTGCCCAATATGGTTGGGAGAGCTGTTTGAACAAGGGTCATGCATTATGTTTGGAGGGCTGAAACCTCACTCGCGAAGTTTGGAGGGCCGAAACCTCACTCACGAGGTTTCAAATATCTTCAAAGGTTAAAGCATGATGTTTCAAGATGGAGCGCCACGTGTATGGCTATGATGCAGCGCTGGAGCCACATGTCAACACTAGCCCCCCGCATGCTGGGGCTTGAACATTTATGTGGGTCCTGGCATGCGAACCATGACAATGGTGAACGCGCTGCCTAAAGTCTGCACGGATAGAGTCAGGGGAGCACCCCAACACTTCTCACCGTCCCTTGGATTCCTGCAAGGAAAAAGAAAAGAGCAAAGTTAGAGAGATGACAGAACAGAATAAGTGGGCTTACCCTGAGGATGGACGAGCAGGCCCAGAGCTATCTCTATTATGGGGAGATCAGTAACATACTCATTATCGCATATTTGTACGGAAAAGAAGTAATGATAATAGTAGTGGAGGTCCTGCCTAGGAGGAGTTATCTGACCCAATGCCAAAAAAACTTGTTCGTCTGAAATATTATGGCCGATGTTTGTACTTGAGGCAAGGGCTGACCCCCGTTAGAGCAAATCCTAGTGGAAAGCGGGCACTCTGCTTAGGAGGGACCTGTATCATGAGTAGATAGCAGGGACTGCCCTAAGGTTACGAGTAGGCCTTCTGACCTTCCGCTAGCCAGATGGGCTTATGGAAGGGTTCCGTATGTAGGTAGGAGACCCCGCCTGCTAGGCGTAACTAGGCTCGGTGACATCCGTAAGTAGGAGTGTGAGTATAAAGAATCATCGTGGACGAGGCGCGGGAATCTCAGGTATGATTTTTGAGAGTTTGAGGTTAGAATCATACCTGTCGCACGATGCTTCAAAAAGATGAGCTAGTCGTGCTTCAGATAATACCTCAGTATGAATATTACATAAGAATATGAATTCCAGAAAGTCAGGATGTCGAATATATGAATTTCAGAAATGAATTTCGTAATGCCGTGAGTGGAATAAGAAATCCAGAATATCATAGGATGAAGCATCCAGAAAAGTTTTATCAGAAAATCATGATGGAGGGAATGAGAACCAAGCCAGTGGGTTAAACATCGTGGACGATGTGTGGATGAGGATCAGGCCTGTTCTCCATCTCTTGGGTTCGCAGGTTCACTGTCTCGATATTTCCTTTTCACCCTTTGCTCAGCTCTGGGGTCAGAAATATCGGGTGTGTCGTTTCCTGCATCTTGTAGGAGCACGAACTGGCTAGCCCTTGCCATTAGCTCAGGAAAGCTTTTGGGCTTTACCAGCTGCAGAGACTTGGATAGATCACCTCTAATCAGCCCACTACGGTAATTGTGTATGGCGACGGTGGGGTTGACGTCTTCCATTTCTGCCGCGGCGGAGAAGAAATGGTTAGTGTAACTTCGTAGGCTTTCCTTCTCTCCCTGCTGGATGTTAGCTAGCACCATATCGGAGAGAGCCACGTGGATTCGTCCTATGAAGCAGGCGATTAGTTCCTGTTTCATGTGCTCGTAGGAGCTGATAGAGCCTTTGGGAAGCTTAATGAACCATGTGAACGCAGCTCGTGGCAAGGAGGTGGCACTTCGTCGCCTCATCTCTTTGGCAGTAACGGAGGGCTGCCTCAAATCCTTGGATGTGCTCGCAAGGGTCTGTGGTACCCTTATAGACTTCCAAGCGTGGCAGTTTGAAGTCTTCTGGGATCGGCGCCTGTCGGATGGTGTCGGTGAAAGCGGCATTGAAGTCAAAAGATCCAAAGAAGGCCTCAGGCCCATATTGCGGGGTTCCCCGGTGGGGAAAATCCTGACCAGAAGGATGGGAGAAGCCAAAGGCCTGAGCAGAGGGAGCTTTCGAAGCTAAGGGGAGCCCCCCTCTACTCCGGAAGACAAGGAGGGGGGCCAGCCGCAAACGACTGAAAGAGTGTTGGGGTCGTTGCGACCGATAGAGATAGACGCGGAACCACCGCAATCGGCGGGAATGGAGCAGAAACCGCCGCGACTGGCGGAAGAGGTGCAGGAGCCGCCTCGGTCGGTGGAGCAGGAGTTGCCGCAACCGGCGGGAGAGGCGCCACCGCGACCGACGGAAGAGAAAGCAGTGCTGCGCAGGCTGGCTGGGTCTGCCTAAGGATCACGGCCTGTTTAGCTGTGAGGCCAGTGACCAGATTGGTGAGGTTCGCCAGCATCCCCTGTAGCTCTGAGATGCGGGTGCCCCTGGAGGAATAAGTATATCCGGCGCAACGCCGAGACGTAGAAGCGGAGGCTTCATCTCCCGGCGCCCTGACAGATGGCTCTCCTGCGTGCATGCTGCGAGCTGCGGAGTTGGTTCTGCGCGTTCTGGCCACTATCTTCCCAGAGTCTCAATGAAAGCACTAGAAGATGTTGACGTAGGATGTAAGGGATCCCAAGGAACACCAAAAAAGAGAGAGAGTTCCGGGAGACGGCGTCGCGCAGAGAGATAAGCCTATTAGTGGAGGCTTAAGAGAGAGAGAGTTCGGGGCATCCAGAATAGCACACAGATTTAAGGTGGTTCAGGGAGGAAATCCCCTATGTCCACCGAGCGATCAGCCAAGAAGTTTCACTAATAGAAAAAGATAGCCGTGAAGGCTAATACAAAGAGCTTACAAGAGGAAGAGAGAGAAAGAATGAGAAAGAGAGAGCTTTTCTTATTCTCAAGCTCCTATTTTACAAGAGGTGATAGAGAAGAGACTCTGCTCTTCTTGGGGCGGGTCCTCCTCTTCTGATTTGTTGATCCTGGGTGCTCGATCTCCCTCCCCCTTTTTGAAATCTGTTCCTTGGTATTTGTTGGCAGCAGATAGTGTAGCTTTATCCTGATTTTTCGGAGAAAAGGAGGTGGACAAGCTCTGAGTTCGCGCCGCTTGTCGGTCACTGGAGGGACTAGAGTCAGTAAAGAGAGCTTGACCTTTGGATCTCGGTACTGCTTCTGGGAATTCGTGATGGCTGAAGCATGCGGACCCTTGGTTTGCGTGTCTGGAAGAAGCATGCTGCATTGGATACGGTGCGGCCAGAGCACGCTGATAGCGATAGGTATAGCTGAAAAATATCGTGCCCGATATGGTTGGAAGAGCTGTTTGAACAAGGGTCTTGCAGGATGTTTGGAGGGCCGAAACCTCACTCACAAGGTTTGGAGGGCTGAAACCTCACTCACGAGGTTTCAAACAGCTTCAAAGATTAAAGCATGATGTTTTAAGATGGAGCGCCACGTGTATGGCTATGATGCGGCTCTGGAGCCACATGTCAACAAAAATAAAATAAAAATATTAAATAATTTAATATAAAAGATTGACGGAATTGTGTTAGAAGAGTTTAATATTTTTTAAGGTCTATAAAATGAGGATCTATACAAAAATGGAGCGAAATCATAAAATCAATTGAAAGTCATAAATCAAAAAAATTAAAACCCACGTGTTCAAAAAGTTTGGTTCGGTTTTAAACTCAAATCACAAATTTTAATGCCAATTGAGAGAGTATTTTTAGTATTTTGAAATTAAAAATTTAATTTAAATATAAATTTTATTAAGACTGTGATAGAAAATTAATGAAATTCAGACAGTAGAAATATTTATATTGATTTCATGCGCTCAATTAAAAATAATTTTAAAATTTAATTTTTAAATAAAAAATGTTGAAATTATGGAATTGTGTAATATTATCCCAACCATAAAAAGTTAAATTTTGATTACGTTTTTATGCCGAGTCGTAAATTGTTATTGGAACTTAGAAATTCAATTATACAAAACGAACCTGCTATTAAGCCGCGTATAGCGATTGTGTTGCGATCGAGAAAGGATTCTGCCTGGCGTCAAGATGTTACCGGCGCTGACCGTACGAGCTGAAGCGTAGTGGTCGAAAATGGGGTCGAAGGGTGACTGTGGCGAGAGAGGGACGACTGCTGCGTGGATTAAGAAGCACCAGCCGATCTACGATCGCGCGACCCGACATCCCTTCATCTGCAGCATCTGGGAGGGCACTGTGGATTTCTCCGCTTTCAAGCGATGGCTCGTAATCCCTCATGCCTAATTTCTCTCTTCTTTTTTTTTTGCAATTTAGTTGAATTTAGTGATAATGAAGTATGATATGTAGATGCCTCAGACTGTAGCCTCAAGATTTTGCAACTTAATAGATCTGTATAAGGATAAAGCATGATAAGTCGGATTATTTAGTTTAAAAATACCATTTTAACAGGTCCTTTTGAAACTCAGAGCGGTACTTGGTAAAAAGTTGATCACAGGTTTCTGTAGATTACAGACTTGAGTGCATTAAAACCTTGCTTTTTAAGCTTAGAGTGCCCTATAATGTAAAATCGAAGCTTGAAAATCTTTTTATTGAAGTCCCAATTCGTTGAAAAAAAAGGAAGGCAGTGACCTATGGAGATGGACCACGTTATTATATTAGAAAATTTAAAGGATAACAATCAGAGGACAGAAGCAGGAAGGACAGAAAACAAAGATTGCAATGTCTAAATCTCTGATTCACATTTCTATCCCATTGAGATTTTAATTCACGGTTATGTACCATTTATGGATGATTTTTAGGTGTTTGTGCTTGAAAGCCTTGTCTGTAGTTTAGTACACTAATATATATGTTAGTTATTATTTTATTTTATTTTTTAAATAGCTTTGATTGTTTTAATCTATACTTCTCAAATTTCATCATAGCATGAATTTTATTTATATTTTTCTTGATTATTCAAAACTCTTAAAATATTGTGTCACACACTGCAACTTATACCAATATGAGCCTCCTTTCTTTGGCTTTGTGAAATTTGTATTTTATGTCAGAATGCAATGAATCTTATGGCAGTTCCTATGGCTCTTACAAAATTGCTGCAAGATATTGTTTTGGGGGAGCATACCATATAGTGAACGCAAGTACTATCGAGAATGGGTCCTAGAAGGTAGGCTAACGTACTACTATTGTGTTGTAATTTACAATACTATGGCGTACCTTACGCCAATCATAGGCTTTCCTATGCACATTATTGTGTTGCTTGGTAACAATTATCATAAGCTAGCATTTGAGTTGTTTTGTGTAAACATTTTTTGAAACGATTAGAGGACATTTCACTTATACGGACTTACCTCTTATTAACTTCCATAGTAGATTTATCGTGCATCAAACTAAACTGATTTTGTGACACCCTAGTATTACAACATAATTTTTTTTTAATTACCCTTTCTCAAAATTTTAAAATATGGCTTATTAATTTAATACTTGTATAATTGGCATAATCTTATACATCACTTTTATTCTTGTAAATAAATATCAATCTTCTCTTTCTTTACTCGTTTGACATTCATTTAGTCTTTAAAATTATATTAAATAATCTAGTGAGCTAAAACGCTCCATCTTTCATATATTTTTAAATATTTATTGAAATATCATTCGGTCTAATTACTCTTTTACATTTCATTTTCTTTAAAGTCTTTTAAACTTCAGCCTTTCTAATATATCAGATGTAATAGTAATTTCTATCCTCTTTTTGAATGTTAAATTCTATAAGATCAAATGTATTGTTATAATTATCATTAAAAAACTTGTGAAAATAATCCATTCATATATGTTGGATATCTTTTTTCTTAAAAAGTACATTGCGATTTTCATTTTTAATACATTTTATATGAATCAATATTTTAATTTTTTTATCTCTTATCTTAGCACTTCTCTTTCTTTGGTGTTCAATTTTCTATATAAATCCTCAAATGTCATATTTTTTAAATATAGACTGCTTTCTTAGACTCTTATCGGGCTATTTTGTATTTCTCTCAATTTTTTTGTTCTTGTGTTTGTATTAATCTTTATAGCATATCTTTTTTTCTTTAATTTTTTTCTATATATTTTGTTTTTACCACCAAGCATTTTTATTGTTAGAAATCTTTTCTTTAGATTCTCCTAGTATTTTCTTCGCCATCTTGTGGATACAGTTAGCCATCATCAACCACATAAAATTAGTTTTCCTCTCAATGTCTCACTATCCAAGTTCTGTAATTCTTCTCCTAAAGATATTCTTATTCTCCAATTTCCACTATTGAGTTCGAGAATATTATTTCAATTTACTATTTCTTTTCCAGCTCTTCATCTTAAGATCTTGGACCATTAACCGATATTGGGTATTCAAATATTCACTTGAGATGATCTTACAATGTTTATATTTTAAGTGATTTTGTTTTCTTAAAAGAAAATAATTAATTTGCGATCTAAAAGACTCACTCTTGTAAGTAATAATATGTTCATTTCTTTTCTTAAATAAAGAATTAGTAATTGTAAAATTATAAGTTTGGGAGAACTCCAAAATAGTTTTACTTTTTTTATTAGACTCCTCAAATCATATCTATCATGGATGTTATTAAATTCCTCAGCAATACGTCCAATATGTCCATTTAGATCTCCTTTAATACATGCTCTTTTCTTTTGAGGAATCTCTTTTATCAATTTTTTTTAATCATTCCAAAACTTTTTTTTTATACTTAAATCCAAATCAACCTGGGAGGACGTAAACACTTATAATGTTGATAGACATCCCATTGATTATAATTTTTAACGCTATAATTCTATCTTTAATTCTCTTGACTTTTACTACATGATCCTTTAGATACTTGTCTAGGATTATACTCACCCCATTTTTAATTTTATTTTACTAGAGTGCCAAAGCTTGAAGCTAAACTATTAATTTCTTTGTCTTTCTCTTTCACCCATTTTATTTCTTGTAAACATAGAACGTTAATCTTTCTATGTATCATGATATCCATCAACTTCATTAACTTGCTCTTTGAGGTGCCTCTATTTCAAGTACTTAGCCTTATTCTAGTGTTCTGAATCTTAGTGTTAGTGTTATGAATTGACCCTTGCTAACTTATCACTACACTTTGGTGCCAATGCAGTGGCCCTTTTATACTTTTCACCTTACAATAATGATAATACAATTCTTGTATTTAGGCTTTAATTTGTAGGACTTGACAGTCGAGCAGGCACACGGCACATGCAATCAATCAAGTCGAAGAACTCCAAGGGCTTATTTGGTTGGAGAGTTATTTTTGGGTAAGAGAATGAAAATATTGTAGTTTATAAGTGTTACGGAAAATGAAGTTATTTTAATATTAGGAAATATATAAGATGTGAACTAAAATTGATTTTTAATATTAAAATTTATATTGAATGTGAAATAAAGTTATTAAAATTTATAGTAAATTTGAAATGTTATAAAATATTAATTTGCTTTTTTTTAGCCATGGACCAAACAAGGCCTTAGTCTTCCATAAAGTTGTCATCTTCGGTTGTACATTGGGTTCTTTATACACTAGTTGGGTCTTTTGTGTAATGTTTTTATCTGAGTTCCTTGAATAGTCTTTGGGATCTTTGAACATTGTTCATGGAAAACATCTCCTTGGTCAAGCTCTAAGTAGCTATTCTATGGCGCCCCTTGATCCTTTCTTCCTCATTTTCTCTTGACTCGGACTTTTGGTTATCACGGCCTTGTTTCCTTGGTTATCACAGGGACTTATCTTTCTGATTCGCCCTCGGGATTTATCTCTGGGTTGTAACCATTGGGACTTCTTCCTCGTGCCTATCCTTAGGTTTTGGTTTCGTACCTCCCGCTTATTTTTTCCTTGCTACTTTCACATTGGAGAGAACATATTTTGGGTCTTTTCTTTCTCATGGTTTTTGATATTTCTCAAGGACTGGTCGGTGGTAGAATGAGACCTAGCATACTTTTGATGGATTTTAAAATGCTCTAGTTTTTGTCCATTGTTCTTCTTATATAGATATCTCTTCAATCTATGTTTCAGCTCTCTTCAGTGGCTTCACTCTTGAATTCATACTTGAGATTTTTAGTTGGAGATTTCTTTCTTGGTTACTCTCCTTTCCAATCTGTAGTTTTTTTTGTTATTATTTATTTATTTTTTCCTCAACCTGTAGTTGCCCTCATTGTACATTCTACAATTTCAGTTAGGATAGGTTAGGCTTGAGCCTAAATAGTACTATTCCACTTCATCTTAATTCTTGGCCTAAGTGATCGCTAAAAGGAGAGCCACTCTCTACCTTTGGAGGGATTAGTTGGATTTCTCCATAGTCCGTGGTAAATGAGGGATTGTAATTAGCTTGCCTGCCTGCGGTTTTCAAAATTTTATACTAGTGTAAAATAGCTTGCCTGCCTGCGGTTTTCAAAATTTTATACTAGTGGAAAATTTCTAAGAGACAAGCTTGTGGAGTGGATGTAGGCAAGGTTTGGTGAACCACCACTATAAATTGCTTTGCGAATATTTGCTCTATACCTCTTTTCTCTATTTTTCAATTATTCATGTTCTTGTCTCGATTTTTATTGCATATAGTACTTTGTTCTCTCACTAAAAGTAACTTTTTACGATAAGATAGACATACATATTAAGTTTTTAATTTACTCAATTAACCGCCTCCCTCTTGAGTGGTGGTTAAACTATTGCACAAATATCAGAAGTTGTGCTTTTTCCGAAGCCATTTCTTAAAATTTGATTTGGAGTTTCCTTTGGGTTGGCATTGAATTCTCCTTCATCCAAATCCCTACACTGTCTTTGTATCATCAGCCACATTCTAAGAAAATGTTAGGCTTCAGTCTCCCTCTGCTCATTTTCAAAGGACTTGAACAGCCTTTATCTATCTCTACCTCTCCCTTACATAATGTGAAATCAAAGTCATTGTTTGCAATTTGTTCTCGCAGGCACAAGATTACATATTTGTTAGGGAATTCATTCCATTCGTTGCAAGCGTCCTTCTGAAGGCGTGCAAGCACTCTGGGGATGAAGCAGACATGGAAGTCATCTTAGGTGGTTTGGCTGCTCTTAATGATGAGATCTCCTGGTTCAAAAAGGAGGCTTCAAAATGGCGTGTTTCACTTAATAGTACTCCCCAAAATGCCAATCTGGAATACTGCAGGTATGAATTCTTTCACATAGTACGTGCATTACATACTTTGAGCTGCTAAAATATCATCCAAAGCATGTATGCACACAATTAACTTTAATCAGGTTAAGGTTAAATTTTGATGAGAAACTTTTGTTTTGAGATTTGTTAAAGTTTTAAAATAAAATTATTTTTTATTTTGAGATGCCTGTAAGATGTGAAATTTTTGTACAATGTGAGGTTAAATTTAACTCAGAAGTTAAACGGCAAATGAACAGGTCTAAAAGTTATGCAATGCCAGATTTTTGCAGAGCTTGACTCTCCCAGAAGTGAGCTACACGGTAGCCATTACAGCCTTCTGGGCCATTGAAGCTGTGTATCAGGAGAGCTTCTCCCTCTGCCTAGAAAGTGATTCAAAGATGCCGAAAGAACTCATAGGAACTTGCGAGAGGTGGGGAAATGCCAGCTTTGGCCAGTACTGCTCTTCGCTGCAAAATATTGTAGACAGGCGCTTGGAGACAGCATCCAGTGTTGTACTCAGCGAGGCTGAGAAGGCGTTTGTTCATGTTTTAGAGAATGAAAATTACTTCTGGAGCATGAGTTTGGGGGAATGAATGCTAAGATATCTTTAGCTGCACCGCATCAAAAATTCTGTGAAGAATGAGGTGAATGAGGTCTGTTTTTCTTCCTCTAAAGGAACTAGTCCTTATACTTACTGTAACAATCAGTACAAATGATGGTGATCCGTTTTGTAACTACACTACTTTAACTAAGGAGTTAAGCAGCTTGAAGTTATGTTGTCCTCCAAGTATAATTAACGGCTCAAGTAGCTTAAAGTTAAGCATTTTAAGTACTTTGAGCAGGTTAAGGTAGCTTAACTTTTACGTGAAATCACTTGGATGTAAGTCGCTTAAATAGATTAACTTTGAATGTTGCTAATGTGATTTGCACTAAGGTTACAACTTGATTCTAATATGTTTTTCTTGTGCCCTCGAGCCGAATGGTGAGTTGTAACGCAATAGTTGTGTCGCTGTGTTCTTATTTAATGTGAAAGCACTCGAGCCGTGATATCGTGTCTAATTAGGTGCCGGAGATTGAAGGTTTACTCGAGAATTCATCTTTGTTGACATGTGGTTCCAGCGCTGCATCACCGCCATACACGTGGCGCTCCTTTATCTTCAAACATCATGTTTTAACCTTTGAAGCTGTGTTAGTCTTCCAAACCTTGTGGGTGAGGTTTGGAGCCTGTATCCTTTCTAACCTTCTGCATAACCCTTGTTCAAACAGCTCTCCCAACTGCATCAGGCATGATGTTTCTCAGCTATACCATCGCTGTCAGCGTGCTCTGGCCGCACCGTTTCCAATACAGCATGCTTCTTCCAGACATGCAAACCAAGGGTCTGCATGCCCCAGCTGTCAAAGATCCCCAGAAACAGTACCAAGATCCAAAGGTCAAGCTCTCTTTACTGACTCTGGTCCCTCTAGTGGCCGACAAGCGGCGCGAGCTCAGAGCTTGTTCCCCTCCTTTCTTCCGGAAAATCAGGATAAAGCTGCACCATCTGCTGCCTACAAATACCAAGGAACAGGCTTCATGAAAAAGGAACAAAAAGGGAGGGGATGACAGCCCAAAAAAGGAGGAAAACTCGCCCCAGCAAGAGCAGAATTCCTCCTCTATCACCTCTTGTAAAACAGGAGCTTGGAAACAAGAAAAACTCTCTTTCTCCTTCTGTAAGCTCTTTGTATTAGCCTTCATGGCTACCTTCTTCCATTAGTGAAATTTCTTCGCTGATCGTCCGGTGGACGTAGAGGATTATCTCCCTGAACCACCTTAAATCTCTGTGTGTTCTTCTGGATGCCTCGAACTCTCTCTTTCTCTCTTTCTTAAGCCTCCGTTAGCAGGCTTACCTCTCTGCGCGCCGCCGTCTCCCGGAACTCTCATTCTTTTAAGGTGTTCCTTGGGATCCCCCACATCCTACGTCAACATCTTCTGGTGCTTTCATTGAGACACTGGGAAGATGGTGGCCAGAACGCGCAAAATCAACTCAGCTGCTCGCAGTACGCATGCGGGGGAACCTTCCGTTCGGGCGCCGAACGACAGAGCTTCGGCCTCAACCTCTCGGCGTCGCGCCGGATCTACTTATTCCTCCAGGGGCACCCGCGTCTCAGAGCTACAGGGGATGCTGGCGAACCTTACCAACCTGGTCACTGGCCTCACAGCCCAACAAGCTGTGATCCTTAGGCAGACCTAGCCAGTCTGCACAGCAGTGCTTCCTCTTCCGCCGGTCGCGGCGGCGCCTCTCCTGCCGATTGCAGAGGTTCTTGCTCCTCCAACCGAGGCGGTTCCTGCACCTCTTCCTCCGGTCACTGCGGCTTCTGCTCCGTTTCCGTCGATCGCAGCGATTCCGCGCCTATTTTCGCCGGTCGCAGCGACCCCAGCACTCTTCCCGCCGTTTGCGGCAGGCGCCCCTCCTCGTTTTCAGGAGCAGAGGGGGGCTCCCCTTACTTCGAGAGCTCCCTCTGCTCAGGCCTCTAGCTCCTCCCATCCTCCTAATCAGGATTTTCCCCACCAGGGGACCCCTCAATATGGGTCTGAGGCCTTTTTTAGATCTCTTGACTTCGATGCTGCTTTCTCCGACGCCATCCTGCAGGCGCCAGTCCCGGAAGACTTCAGGTCACCCCGCCTTGAAGCCTACAGGGGTACCACAGACCCTCGCGAGCACATCCAAGGATTTGAGGCAGCCCTCCGTTATCGCCAAAGAGATGAGGCGACGAAGTGCCACCTCCTTGCCACCACATTGAAAGGAGCTGCGTTCACCTGGTTCATTAAGCTTCCTATAGGCTCTATCGGCTCCTACGAGTACATGAAACAGGAACTAGTTGCCCGCTTCATAGGACGAATCCGCGTGGCTCTCTCCGATATGGTGCTAGCTAACATCCAGTAGGGAGAGACGAAGAGCCTACGAAGTTACACTGACCGCTTCTTCGCCGCTATGGCAGAAGCCGAGGACGTCTCTCCTACCGTCGCCATACACAATTACCGCAGGGGGCTGATTAATGGTGATCTATCCAAGTCTCTGCAGCTAGTGAAGCCCAAAAGCTTTCCTGAGCTAATGGCAAGAGCTAGCCAGTTCGTGCTCCTAGAAGACACAGGAAACGGCGCAGCCGATATTTCTGACCCTAGAGCTGAGCAAAGGGTGAAAAGGAAATATCGAGACAGTGAACCTGCGGACCCAAGGGATGGAGAACAGGCCTGATCCCACTGGCTTGGGCCTCCTTCCCTCCATCATGGTTTTCTGATAAAACTTTTTTGGATGCTTCATCCTATGATATTCTAGATTTCTTATTCCACTCATGGCATTACAGAATTCATTTCTGGAATTCATATTTTCGGCATCCTAGCTTTCTGGAATTCACATTCTTATGAAATGTTCATACTATGGTATTATCTGAAGCACGACTAACTCATATTTTTCAAGCATCGTGCGACAGGTATGATTTTAACCTCAAACTCTCAACCATCGTACCAAAGGCCACCAAGCCTCATACACGATGGTTCGGTATAACTAACCTTCCATATACGGCAGTCACTGAGCCTAGTTATGCCTGGCAGGCGGGGTTTTCTACAAACATCTGGGACCCTTCCATAAGCCCATCTGGCTAGCGAAAGGTCAGAAGGCCTGCTCGTAACCTTAGGGCAGTCCCTGTTATCTACTCATGATACAGGTCCCCCCTAAGCAGGGTGCCTTCGCTTCCCACTAGGATCTGCCATTCCAAGAGGGTCAGCCCTTGCCTCAAGTACAAACATCGTACACGATGTTTCAGACGAACAAGTCCTTTTGGCATTGGGTCAGATAACTCCCCCTAGGCAGGATCTCCACTACTATTACTACTTTCCTGTGCAGTTACATAAAAGGATATGATTCCAAGCCCAAAATTATGAAACTCCCGAGGTCAGCCCATGCCTTGAGTACAAAAATCGGACACGATATTTCAGACGCTCCAAGTCCTTTTGGCATTGGGTCAGATAATACCTCTTAGGCGGGATTTCTCCTGTTATCATTGCTTCCTTATTATGCGGATTTGTGAAGTTCAAAATTCAAGTTGGGAATATTCTATGAGGGGCTTTCTCACAGTCACAATCAGAATGTCTCAAATCTCATACAAAGAGAAAAGGAGTATGCCACTGATCTCCCCATAATAGAGATGGCTTTGGGCCTGCTTGTCCATCCTCAGGGTAAGCCCACTTATTCTACTCTGTCCTCTTTCTAACTTTGCTCTTTCCTCTTTCCTTGCAGGATTCATGGAGGCAAGAGTGCCAGCAAAAGGGCACCACCCTGACTCTATCCATTCAGACTTGAGGCAGCGCGTTCACCAGTGTCATGCCGCACCGTTTCCAATACAGCATGCTTCTTCCAGATACGCAAACCAAGGGTCCGCATGCCTCAGCTGTCACAGATCCCCAGAAACAGTACCAAGATCCAAAGGTCAAGCTCTCTTTACTGACTCTGGTTCCTCCAGTGGCCGACAAGCGGCGCGAGCTCAGAGCTTGTTCTCCTCCTTTCCTCTGGAAAATCAGGATAAAGCTGCACCATCTGCTGCCTACAAATACCAAGGAACAAGCTTCATGAAAAAGGATCAAAAAGGGAGAGGATGACAGCCCAAAAAAAGAGGAAAATTCGCTCCAGCAAGAGCAGAATCCCTCCTCTATCACCTCTTGTAAAACAGGAGCTTGGAAATAAGAAAAGCTCTCTTTCTTCTTCTTTCTCTTATAAGTTCTTTGTATTAGCCTTCATGACTACCTTCTTCCATTAGTGAAATTTCTTCGCTGATCGTCCGGTGGACGTAGGGGATTATCTCCCTGAATCACCTTAAACCTCTGTGTGTTCTTCTGGATGCCCCGAACTCTCTCTCCCTCTCTTTCTTAAGCCTCCGTTAGCAGGCTTACCTCTCTGCGCTCCGCCGTCTCTCGAAATTCTCTTTCTTTTTCAGTGTTCCTTGAGATCCCCCACATCCTACATCAACAATCTTAAAGGTTCCTCCCTTAGTTTTTTCTTCGTCTCTATCTTAACCCTTTTGCTTGTCCTGTTATTTTACATTAAAAATATCGAAAGGAAAATATCTAATGCAATGCAGACGTGTCCGTTTTCTATTGGTCATGAAGAGATCAGAAATGTGCGTGCCAAGTTGACCTCCTCCCTCATCATAAATCCCTTCAGCCCTGGCCGCTTCCACCATCTCAACACTTCCTGTTCCACATTTCTCTGCGCAGTAACATCCCGTCTTCTTCCATGGCTATATCTATCTCCGGCGTACGCATCCCCGCTGCCGGCACGGCGGAGGGCCGGAGGCACGGTGCCGCCGCCGCCGCAGCGCTGCTCCTCCCTGCGCCGGAGCAAAGGAGGCTCTTTTTCAGCGGCCGGGCAGGCGCGGCGAAGAGGGCTGGAGGGCTGAGGGCGGTCCGGAGCGCTCCTGCGACGCCGGGAGGGATATCGGAGAAGAAGATCTCGGAGAGCATAAAGGAGGCGGAGGAGGCATGCGCAGGGGACGCCGGGAGCGGGGAGTGCGCGGCGGCGTGGGACGTCGTCGAGGAGATCAGCGCCGCCGCCGGCCATGCCCGCGACAGGGCGAAGGAATCCGACCCACTCGAGAACTACTGCAAGGATAACCCTGAGGCCGACGAGTGCCGCACCTACGAGGACTGACAAAGTGCTGCCACAGAGAAAAGAAGGATAGAGGAGATCATGAGTTATAAAATTCTCACTAGAAAATTAGAAAACTTAAAAGAATTTCTCCCCATCAAAAATAAAAAAAAAAGCTTTAATAAGGGAAGAACGACAGAGAAAGGCTAAATAGTTTCATTTTGTGGGTTATTTTTCTCTTGTGATGTATTAAAATTTAATTTATGCAATGAAAAATTTGTATCTTACGGCTTCATGGTAAATTTTAAATGATATATAACTGTTGTTGAAAGTGTAGTTAGTTAAGGGCCTATTTGATCTGAGGCTTGTTTTTTGTGGTTTTGAAGGACAAATTTTTGTTAAAAGTTACGTAAGATGAGCGTAAAATATATAAAATTTTAATTTACACTCGATATCAATCATTTTACTATCAATAGTTGATAGTCATTCCTATCTCCAAATCAATTTCACATATACAAAATATGTTTTTGGACTAGGATTGTATATTTTACTCGAAGAAGCGGCACAACTCAGACTCATTTTTATGGGGGGAGATTGTTTTAGAACACTATAAATTTTCTCTTCTTATAATTTATTGTTGTCTTATTCGAATTTGTGACTTGACCCTTGGTATTTAGACCAATAATTTCTCCACTAAGCTACAAGGGTACAATTAGTTCTTAAAATACAATTTTATTTACTACAAAACTAAATTACTTAAAGAAAATTCAAAATTTGACATCAACTCCTTCAAACTTGACTCTTTAACAAACCCATTTCTTTAGAGCATCTAAGTGTTTCAAACTAATTTGGGTAAATATTTCATGTTAAAACAACTAATTAGCTAAATTGCATCTGGGTTTCTCATGTTGAAAAGAGTGTAAATCAGTCCTAATTTAAAAAAAGATTTAGGATAAGCTCCCAAATATAGTTTATGCCAGCACATTGGTCCCAAAATGTTATAATTCTATTAAAATAAAAGTAAATGATTATTTTATCCTTGTAATTTTCATGTCACTTAAGATAATGAGCTTATTTAAGATATTGCTTTCTCTGAAAATAAAAATCTTAAGTTACAAGGATGAACTTGAATCACGATAGGAGCTCAAAAAAATAAAAGGAGAAAAATTATAGAGATTGTGAAGATTAAATGAGAGATATTTTCATATATAGAGAAAGGTTTGACGATCATGTTTGGTTAATATTGATTGTCTATATCAATAGAGATCACATTAATTAGC
>JAEMOT010001385.1:193804-210956 GCA_019297695.1 Apostasia ramifera | reverse complement strand
GGGGGGGGGGGGTCAATGTGCTCATATAAACTATATTTGGGAGACCTATGTACTAGTATAAATTATATTTGAGGGACCTGTCTTATAAAGTTTTAAAATTGGAATCAGTTTGTATTCTTAAATGCCTAGATGCAATTTACCTAATATTTCTAAGCTTTATGTTGAACCAGACTTGGGCTCAAGGTTAAGCCCCAAAAATAAAAAGGGTCAGGCCCAGAAAAAAATGCTCAAACTGCATTTTACTATGAGCTAACACATGGGAGATTTAAACATGGGGTCTGTTTATTTGTAAAGTTTAAATTTAATAATGTTAAAATTAAACTTAAATAGAGATATTTTTTTTATTAAAAGTTGTGAATGATGTGAAATAAAATTAGTTATTATGTTGGAATATGTGAGAGATGTGATATAAAGTTAGTTATTATGTTGAGATATGTGAGGGATATGATATAAGTTAGTTATTATTTTGATAATATGTGTAGGATATGAAATAAAGTTAATTTTTAATATTAAATTTTATGTGTGATGTGATGTACCTATTTAAAGTTAAACCAGGTTAATTTTAAACTGTTAAACAAACAGGGGCAGAGTGTTTTAATTTAAAATATTTGCATAAAATTTATGTTTTAATCTTAGAATATCAAGTTTCATAACTTATGCCATTCTAGTAATCATATAGGAAATTAAATTTTAGTACAATGTGTATTTGAAAAATTGGTCTAAAAAAAAAAACTTAATCGATTTCAATTTTAAGTTTCAAAAATTTAAACTAATCAAATAAATTTTTAATTGAAAACAGAGCAAATTAAACAAAATTCAATCAATTTGTTTTCATCTGGTAAAATAAATTTTAGCTTTTTGATAATATTTTGATAGTCTATTTTCCCCTTTATCTTTAGAATTTTTCAGACAAAGGTGCAAGTTATCGATGAATACAGAGAAAATATAGGCAACTTATATCGTGATAGTGAAGAAGTACTCAGTAATATCACACATTAATTCTTGTTTTTTTTTTTTTTTCATTTTTTAATTTCAGCTTAAATTACTCACAACCTAAGATTAAAGTTTAATATTGATACAAAAATAAAATAAATGTTTTATAGAAAATTAACTCAGAAATTCAGAAATAGGCTATCCCTTTGCACTAACATATATGACTGTTTCAAAAAGCACTCTTTTTTATTTTTTATTGATATAAATATTTCATAATGCGTTAAAACTCTCTTTTTGAAGTAAACTACATGCCGATTTAATCCAATATTACTAAGAATAGGGAGAAGAAAATAAACGACAGAATCAAATGATAAAAACCTAAAAGCATGTGAGTGAGCGTAAGCATAAATGATAGAATGGATCAACAACAAAGCAAGAATTCAAAGTCAATGATTATCAAAGGCTGATTGAAACCTGAAACAGAAGAAAACGTGCAAAATATCATCCAAAAGAATAGAGAAAAGAAATTCAAAGAGAAACTAATCACTCAATTCTACATACTAGAAATCTGAAAGGATGAAACCTTTCTTTGCATGCGAGTGATTGAATGAGGCAGTTGATCAGTTGGTAGACACTTGGGGCTATTTGAAAACTTGAAACCCAAGATGAGGAGAAGATGAGTCGATCGTATGTTAAATAAATAGATAAGCTCAATTTAGTATCTATCGCAAGCTGATAATATATATGATTCAATCCATAAAATATACTATTAATGTCCTAACTTGTGTTCAAATGGTACCCAAAAATCAAACAACTAAATTAGATTAATTATTAAATTATTAATCAAGTTGATAGATATTAATTTTCTATCAAATTTAATTAATTTATTTTGGCTTTTTGATTTCAACAGTCTGATACATAGCACTGCTCCAAGTCAGGAGGCATGACACATAGTCAATTTTTTATTATTATTTTTTAATTTTTTATTTCATGACTTCCATTAAATTTTACAAATAATAATAATAATGTTAATTACAGCTCGAACATAATGTTGTGTGTATTTATATTCATTGTGTTGACGTAGGATGTGGGGATCCTAAAAAACACCGAGAAAGAGAGAGTTCCAGGAGACGGCGGCGCGCAAAGGGATAAGCCTGTTAACGGAAGCTCGGCAGGAGAGTAAATTCAGAGCATTCAGAGAAACACACAGAGGTTTAAGGTGGTTCAGGGAGATGATCCCCTACGTCCACCGGACGATCAGCGAAGAGGGTTCACTAATGAAGGAAGGTAGCCTTGAAGGCTTGTACAGTGTTAGTGGAAAAAAGAAAGAAGAAGGAAAAAAGAAGAGAAAGCTCCTTAGTTGGGGCTTTGTTACAATGAGAGCGGGGGAGTCTTCTTTCTTGTGTCTTGACGCCTCTCTGTGTGTCTTCCTTCTCTTTTGTGGTGAACTGTTCAACGGTATTTGTAGCTGTTGGAGTGTGTAGCTTCACCCTGGTTTTTTGGAGAAAAGGTGATGGATAGGCTCTGGTTCACGCCGTTTGTCTGCCACCGGAGAGGCCTGCAGCTGTGAAAGGAGGACGATATCTTTTAATACTGGTATTTCTTCTGGGGATCCATGATGGCTGGAGCATGTGAATCCTTGATTTGCGGGTCTAGGAAAGGGTGCTTTGTACCGAGAGCGGCGCGGTTAGGTGGAGCTGATTGTGATAGGCACTGCTCTATAACCTCGTACCCGATGTTACCAGGGATGATCCTGGCTTATCGGGCACGAGGTTGGGTTAAACCCCCGTGTCTGAGGTTTGACTTGGTCAAAGGTCCTGCAAAGTCAAGCAGATGAGTCAGCAAACAAATCAGAGAAATGGAGGCCAGTCGGGCGCCACGTGTACGGTCAGTATGCAGCGCAGGAACCACGTGTTAACATCAGCCCCCCGCATTGTCAGGGCGCAAATATTAATATGGGTCCTGGAATACAAACCGTCGCGAGGGTGGACGCGCTGCCCGAGGCCTGTAAGGATAAGATGGAGGCGGCGTCCGCCGATTCGTATCCTTGCAGCCTCACTCAGAAGTTTTCCCTGTAAGAGAGAAAATTTGTTAGAGAGAGATGGCGGAAGAAGGGGAGTGGACCGCCCTGGCAAATATTTCGAACAAGAAGAGAGCAGGCGGGGCTCCGGCTGAGGCTTCCCCTCCGGAGAAGAGGAGGCTGGAGGTGTCTACTCCCGCCGGGGCGTCTCCTAGTGAAGAAGTGGGAGTCCCGACAGCCAAAGTTGCCGGCGTTCTGGCGCAAGCACTGGAGTCCGTGCAGGAGTTGGTAGGCACGGAGGCTACAGAAGTGGTAGTTGTTTCTGATTCTCCCGTCAGACTGCCTAAAAAAGTCAGGGAGCTGAAGGAGGTGGCCCTGGTGGGTGAGACGGCCACAGGAGAGAGTTAGCACCTGGGAAGGTCTTTCTCAAGAATGAAGAGATTGAGCGACTCCTTCCCAAGTTTGGGGTTTGTGAAGGGGGTGTGAAGAAACCTCCTTTGCCGGTTTGTGGTCCTTCTTCCCCAGGTGTCCCAGTCCCCGCTTCTGAGAAGAAAAGGAAGCCTCTCCTCCCTTCGTTGAACCTCCGAAGTGATGAGGAGAAGGAAGAGAAGGATAAGAAGGGTGAGAAGGAGGAAGGCACCAAGATGGAGGAAGTGACTAAGGGGAATAAGGGAGAGTCCCTTCTTACTGCCTCTGTAAGCGCTCCTGGCACTGAAGGGTCAGGAGGCAAAATGGAGGAAGTGCTCAAGGAGAAGGGGAAGGTCCTTCCAGCTGCTTCCAGCGCCCCCTTCGGTATTGACGGGGCCTGGAGTGTGCTGGGAGATAGATTATATGAGATAAGGAGGGAAGAGGAGAAGATCTTGAGGAACACCTCTGAGGTTCTGGAGGTAGTAAAATCTCTTAAGGGCAAGGAGGAAGGGGAGGCCTGTCACCTTCAGAAGATAAGGGAGTTGGAGGGCGCTTTGTCTCAAGTTACAAAGTGCTCTCTAAGTGATCATAAGGAGGAGCTAGGAAAGTTGCACAAATTGGAGGATAGGTTGGCTTCCCTGGCCCTGGTAAACGCAGAGTGGGTTAATAAAACTGAGGTTGCGAGGAAAGAATTCCATCGCAATCTGTCAGATGTGAATCAGGCCCACTCTGCCCATGTCAAAGACCTCTAGTAGAGAATAAGGGAGTTGGATGATGAGAAGGAGGCTTTGAGAAAGGAAAGAAGGCGGCTGAGGGATGAGCTGGCGAAGGCCAGGGAGGCTTCGTCGGGGGCGAAGGAGGCGGCGTTCGAAGCTTGCCGCCAGGAGGAACTGCTGAAGTCTGAGGTCCGTTCTTTGTGGCCTTGGTGGAAAACAACTCTGGATGGCGGGGATGACGTATGGAGGATCTGGAGGAAGCAGTGAGGAGGGCGGTGAAGATCGTCAGCGCCTTACCGGTGGGTCACCATGTGAGGAGTTAGGCTGCTTTCGATGTTCTTCTGCAGACTTTGGTTGATGAGAACATCCTGGGTCAGGAGAGCATCAGAAGCCCTACGGTTCTTCCCTTTTGTGGTCCTAAGGGACCAGACAGGTTCTTTGACGTCGGGAGCCACTGCTCAGAGGAGGCTCCTGCACCAAGGTCCTATGCCGGTTGGGGGCCTCAGCCACCTCCTCCCCATAGAAGCCCTGAAGAAGGCCAGACCACTCCTCTTGAGGCCAGATGGTTGGGACGAACGTCTCCTCCCCCAGTCCAGCAGCAGGATCGGCCAGGGAGCCAGAAGTGACCTGCTTCCATCCTCAACCAGCTCCTCAGCTTAATATGTTTGAGGGAACCACGGTTAGAGGAAGAGGAAGATCCTCTTCCTTTGCATCACTTGAAGGATCTATTTCTCAAATAGATAATCCCAAGAAGAAATTCAGGGAAGAGGTGGTCTCAAAGAGGAGGGGTCCTTTGGCCAGGAGATCAGGGTTGCCACTCTAGGTGTCTAAGTTCTAAAGCATTGTATTTTTCTTTATTTTTTCCTGTACTCATGAGAGAAGCATGTGAGGATAAAGAAAAATAAGTTTGTAATAAGTTTTGTCATTAATGAAAATGTATTTTTCTTTTCAAAAATTTGCTATGAATGAATTCTTGCTTTGTATGTCTTTTCTTTCGTGCTTGAAACAGGTACCACGAAGTTTAGAAAAGAGGACATAAATTCATAAGTGAAAGTAAAGAAAGCTCAACTGATGGACTAAGAAAATTTCTAAGTGAAAAGATGAGATAGTTATCCTCGTGTACGATAGTAAAATATCGGGCAAGGATGATAAAGACCATCCCTCGAATCCTCGTGTACAATAGTAAAATATAGGGCGAGGATGAGAATGACTATCCCTCGAATCCTCGTGCACGATAGTAGAATATCGTTGACGAGGATGAGAATAACTATCCCTCGAATCCTCGTGCACGATAGTAAAATATCGTGGACGAGGATGAGAATGACTATCCCTTTGAATCCTCGTGCACGATAGTAGAAAATCGTGGACTACATACAACAAAATGGGGAGAAGCGACGCTTCGAAACCTGCGCGTCGCTTTGGGAACCGTGTGTCGCTTTGGGTTCTGGGATTGTCAGAGAGCATGAACGGTTTGATGGCGCCCGCGCACTGATCAAGGAGATCAGACGGTCAGAAGGTGAAAGGGCACAGCTGTTTTCCTTTAAGAGGGAGAACTTGCTCGAGGAGCGGCTGACGCGCCTGTTCACCCTCAAACCTTAAGAGAAAAAGAGAGACCGTTTCGCCCTTAGTGAATCTTAACTATGGGAGGAGGAGAGATCGAGTGGGCGGAACTAGCCACCCAGTTCCAAAAAGATTCCAGCTATCAGGAGAGTCTCTTGATGGAGCATGAGGTGCTTAACACCACCAGGGGCTTCAGAGGAAATCCCAACCTGTCGATTATCCCTCCTTCCGCCGACCTCCGACCGAACCGTCTTCCTCAGGGGGCCGTCTGCGTATACCGTGCTCAAGTGGAGTACGGCCTGCTGTTGCTACTGCAGCCGGAGTTTAGGGAGATTTTGAACTCCTTCCAGCTCATCCCAGCTCAACTCTCTCCCAACGCCATTGCCTATGTGTATTCCTTTCTGAAGCTGTTACAAGCTCAAGGGATACCATGGACTCTGACGTTGTTCAGGAGTTTATTTAGTTGGATGATGGTGCCAGGGTATGGGGGGTGCCTGGCCCTTCAGTCGAAGACGAGGAGGGCGATGTTCTCTGGAGCGAGTAGTTCCCACTTCGACTGGAGGGACTACTATTTTTTCGTCAGAGGCGATTTGGGAATCCCTTTGACGCCCGGGGTGTGCCCCCTGAGTTCTCTGGTGATGTCAAGTGGGCGGCAGGGCAGGATACTCTGAGGAACCTGGAGAGGTTGAAGGGGCAGAGTTGGCCCTTGAAGGATTTTTTGAGGCATGTAAGGAATGACATATCCTTACATGCCAAGGCGCTGGGGTACAGCGTCTTGAAAGAAGTTGCCCCCCCTTCTGGCGTAGTTGTGATGAAGAGGGCCAGGAGGGGGCACCCTGTCACTCAACTCAGTAAGGAAGTTGCTGAGGTAGGGGAAGGAGAAGAAATAAGGGTTCTAGAGCCGGTCTACAGCGGGGCCGTAGTCGATGTGGTATCCTCTCCTGAGGATACTGCAGACGACAAGAAGACACTGGCTGAGCTGGGTTACACAGGGAAAGGTAAGAATCCCATGCCAGCCACCAAGCCCTAAGCAATCCCTAAAAGTAGTATAGGGTTATCATAGGGGGAAGGAATGAAGGAAATAAGGCCGACGGGGGCCAAGAAAAGGAGAAGGTGGAGGGACCTTGTTTGGAATTGGTTCCCAGGGAGGTCCACGGAGAGAAGAGGGGTTCCTCCGGGAGCATAGAGCCCGAGCCCCTACAAAAGAAGGCAAGGAGTGTGGAGGAGGGGGGTTTTGCTGCCGGGGAAGAGCATGACTGGCAGCGAAGTGTAGAGCCCCCTTATAGTGCCAATTTCGTTGGAATCTTCTGGGATGTAGGTACGAGATTGGCAGTGAGGATGACAAGAGATGGTCGAAGAATGACCGTCCTCACCGTGCCATCCGAGAATAAGGGTCAAGTCTACCGAGGAGAGGTAGGCCTGGCCCTAGGGAGCGGCCTGGTGGCCAAAGATTTGGAGGAGAAGATGGAAGCAACCTCCACCCCAGATCTGTACTCGGGACTGGCCAACAGTGTAGCCACGGTAAGGATTCCTTTTCAGGATTTCTTATCTGCTTTAATCCTGAGGGCTGACTTGTTTGTGCTTGTAGGTTCTTGCTTGCTTGCCGTTGGCTCTGAATAGGGCTCCGAGGACCGAGGAGCAGGTGCTGGAGCAAGGGTCTCGGCTTCATCAAAAAGATGGAGAGATAGAGGCCCTGAGGATCGAGCTTACGGTGAAGTCTTCCCAGCTTGACGCTGTTGAGGGAGAAAGGGCCAGGCTTTTGGAGGAGAAGAATAAGCTGCAAGAAGAGAAGGCCAAGCTGCAGGAGGAGCTTGCAGTCCGTCAGTCTGCCTTGGTCGCCGCGGAGGTTGGCAATGAAGCCCTGCAGAAAAAGCTCGTCGAAGTCGCCGAACAGCAGGAAATCATTATCGCGGAGAGGTCCATGGCTGTTATGGAGGCTTACAAGACTAGTCTTCCCTGCAGGAAGTTAAGGTTAGAAGGGATCAGGCGATCATGGGAAGGGTTGGCTTCCACTTTAATTCAAGGGGGGAAGGTTACTGCCGCCGAACTTGAAGAAGTGGATCCCTTCCCTTGCATGGCTGCTGATCCCACTTATAAAGAGGAGGGTTTTAACCTGTCTGACGACCTTATCCATTATGTATTTAAGCTTTTGGATAGGACTGACAGAGGGTAACTCATTCTCTTTGTAAGAAGAGTGAATTGTAATCCCACTTTTGTAATTTCTTGATATTTAATAATAAAAAAAATTTGTTTCTTCATACCTGTTTTACTCTGATGTGTATGTAATGAACAGGTACCTTTGTATGAAATTAAGGTGTCCTGACTGGTTCTGAGAAAATCTCTTAATAAGATAATAAAGAGCTTTTGAATCATATGATAGCTCAAGTTCAAACTTGAAATGCCTCAATTGTGGTTCTGAGAGAAAAACCCCTTAATAAGATAATAAAGAGCTTTTGAATCATATGATAGCTCAAGTTCAAACTTGTAATACCTCGACTGTGGTTCTGAAAGAAAAACCCCTTAATAAGATAATAAAGAGCTTTTGAACCATATGATAGCTCAAGTTTAAACTTGAAATTCCTCGACTGTGGTTCTGAGATAAAAACCCCTTAATAAGATAATAAAGAGCTTTTGAACCATATGATAGCTCAAGTTCAAACTTGAAACTCCCTGAAATCCATATAGATAAAGGATAATGATAACAGGAAGGATTCCGCCCAGGAGGGGTTATCTGACCCAATGTCAAAAGGACTTTTGTCTTAAAATATCGTGCACGATGTTTGTACTTTTGGGCAAGGGCTAACCTCGGGGATTCCCTTCATTAGGGTTGTAGATACTTCTTTGTAAACCTGCAAAGGGAAGAAGTAGTAATAGTGGAGATCCTGCATAGGAGGAGTTATCTGACCCAATGCCAAAAGGACTTGAGCGTCTGAAACATCGTGTACGATGTTTATACTTGAGGCACGGGCTGACCCTCTTGGAATGGCAAATCCTAGTGGGAAGCGAATGCACCCTGATTAGGGGGAACTTGTATCGTAAATCGATATCAGGGCGTATAAGGGCGGTTAGTGATTATGGGATCATCATATGCGAGGTTCGGAACCTCGGATACGATGATCGAGACTTGGGTTTCGAGATCATACCTGAGCGACGCTTAGGTCGATACGAATATCTCAGCATGTATTGACAAATGTAGGATTCATTGTCATAAGAACTCTGGAGTCTGAGAGAACCTTTAGGATAGTATATAAAGAAATCCAGATATTTGAAGAATCTCTGTAC
The DNA here is from genome assembly GCA_019297695.1 of Apostasia ramifera. Lineage (NCBI taxonomy): Eukaryota > Viridiplantae > Streptophyta > Magnoliopsida > Asparagales > Orchidaceae > Apostasia > Apostasia ramifera. The sequence goes on along the minus strand of JAEMOT010001385.1, from coordinate 202,037 downwards.
TTGTTGATTGAATCTGTGTAACAAATTTCTGAATGAATCTGTACAAAATGAACGATGCATAGGGAGTATCAAAGTGAACTGTCGTCAGAGCCTTTAGGCATAGAATTTCTTTAGGTCATCCCCACTCCAAGTTCTGGGGAGCTGGATGCCTTCAGAAGTTATGAGGTAGTATGCGTTCAGCCCAGCAACCTCGCGCACGATGTAAGGGCCTTCCCAATTGGGCTCAAGCTTGGGAACCCCCAAATTACTACCAGCAAGAAGCCGTCACTTGAGAATCAAATCTCCCTGACTGAAAGTTCTGGGGTTAACCTTTCGGTTGAAATATCGCTCCATACGACATTTGTGCTCCAGGCGTTTGAGCGCGGCCAATTCTCTTTTCTGTTCCAGGAGTTCTAGGTCGATCCGCCATGAATCATCATTTTCGTTCATCCATGTTTGCAAAGCCTCGAATTCGAAGTTGGCAGCAACCTCTATTCTGGGGGAGAGGTGCTCTAGCTCAACTGGTATGACAGCGTCCATCCCGAATGAGAGGGAGAAAGGGGACTCTTGAGTAACCTCGGAAGGAGCCGTGTTGTAAGCCCAAAGAGCACCTAGTAATTCTTCCAGCCATCGGGCTTTGGCGCCGTCTAGGCGCTTCTTCAGGATGTTCAGGATGTTCTTATTACCGGCCTCCGCCTGACCGTTAGTGTAAGGGTGCCAAACAGATGCGTATTTGAGATTGATCTGGTGTTCTCCGCAGAAATCATTGATCTTCTGATTGGCGAATGGAATGTCATTATCTGTGATAATCACTGTTGGTATGCCATATCTACAGACGATGTTGGCCCAAAAGAAGTTTTCTACGTTCTGAGTGGTGGGTTGAGTGAGCGTCTTAACTTCAATCCACTTTGTGAAGTAGTCGACCGCGACGAGTATCCACTTGTAGTTCTTCATGGCTGTAGGCATCGGGCCTAGGAAATCCAGCCCCCAAATAGCGAAGGGCCAAGATGAATTAATAGGTTTGAGATAACCTGCAGGCTGCCTTTGCATGTCGGCGTAGTATTGACACTGAGAACACTTTTCCACAAACACCTGAGCGTCCTTGTGGATGTTGGGCCAGAAGAATCCTAGGCGTAGGATTCGCATAACCAGGCTTCTGCCACGGGCGTGGGTTCCACACTCCCCTCGGTGCACCGCTTCCATGACCTTTTGGGCCTCTTCTGGTCTTAAACACTTGGTGAGGGACTTGGCATAGGATCTCCTGTAGAGCTCTCCATCGATGAGGGTGTACTTGGCACAAACAAGTTTCAGCTTCTGCGCCTCTTGTTTGTTGTCTGGCTGAATCCCACTTTTCAAGTAATTCAGGATCCTGTCCATCCAGCAGGGTGGTTGCTCTTCAGAAGAAACTTCGGTGCATTCGAAATTGGGCCTTTCGAACACCTTAGTCCGGCGGAGGTTGGGGAGTCCCTCTTTTGCAAGCCGGTCCGCCACTTGGTTCTCTTCCCGTGATATGTGTGTCAAGGAGAAATCTTCGAATTGGGAAATCAAGGATCTGTCCAACTGCAGGTATTTCTTCAAAACCTCGTTCTTTGCTTCAAATATGCGGTTCACCTAATTGAAGACTAATTGGGAGTCGCTGAACACCTGTACGTGCTTCACAGCCATGCTAAGAGCGAAATTAAGTCCTGCAATGAGGGCTTCATACTCCGCCTGGTTGTTTGTAGCCTTGAACTGAAGCGTCACAGCCTGATGAAGCGTAGCCCCCATTGGGCTGGTTAGGAGGATCCCAGCCCCCTGGGATTGTGATCCGGATGCACCGTTAACATGGAGGGACCAAAGGTTTGCCAGGGACCTGGCAAGTGGCGGCTCTGAAGTAGAAAGTTCAGCGACGAAGTCCGCCAGGGCTTGAGCCTTGATTGCTGTTCGTGGGACAAATCTGATATCGTACTCACCCAATTCAATAGACCATTTGAGCAGTCTTCTTGAAACCTCGGGGGTGCAAAGTATCTTCAATAGTGGTTGATCTGTGACAACCTGGATAGTGTGGAATTGGAAATAAGGCCGTAGCTTTCTAGCAGTCATCAGGAGGGCCAGAGCGAGCTTCTCCAAAGTGGGATACCGACTATTGGTGTCTAGGAGCATGTGGCTGGTATAGAAGATAGGATGTTGTACCCCCTTCTCGCTGTCTAGGAGGACCATCGAGACCGCAGTGTCAGATACTCCCAAATAAAGAGATAGGACCGTACCTTCCTTCGGCGCTACTAATATCGAAGCCGAGGTAAGATATTTCTTCAACTCTGTAAAGGCTAATTCGCACTCGTCGGTCCATTCCCCTTTTTTGTTGTTACACAGACACCGAAAGAATGGAGAACATCGGTCACCAGCTTTTGAGATGAATCTACCTAAACTGTTGATCCGCCCTGCTAGCTTCTGGATATCCTTGACTGCCTTTGGGGAGGGCATGTTTAGAATAGCCGATATTTTATCAGGATTGGCCTCTATCCCTCTGGCAGAGACTAGGTATCCCAAGAATTTTCTCGAAGCCGCGCCGAAGGTACACTTAGTAGGGTTAAGCTTAAGGTTATACCTTCGTAGGGTATCGAGCATTTCCTTGAGATCACTGAGGTGCTCTGTTAAGGTTTTGCTTTTGACCAGGATGTCGTCTACGTAAGCTTCGAGATTCCTTCCCCTTTGGCCTTTAAAGATGGCGCCAATCATGCGTTGGTAGGTAGCACCGGCATTGTTGAGACCAAATGGCATGACGTTGTAGCAGTAAGTGCTGTAATCAGTGATGAAAGCAGTCTTCTCCTCGTCCTCCTTGGCCATCCAGATCTGATGATACCCGAAGAAAGCGTCTAGGAAACTCATAATCTCATACCTGAAGGTACGATCTACCATCGTGTCGATGCGAGGGAGAGGGTAAGTATCTTTAGGGCAGGCCTGATTCAATGTTCTAAAGTCTACGCACATTCTCCACTTCCCATTGGCCTTCCTCACCATAACGACGTTGGTTAGCCATTGAGGATACTGGACCTCCCTGATGTAACCGGCCCTCAACAACTTGTTAATCTCCTTCCTGATGTCATCTTGCCTCTCCCCGGCCATTACTCTTTTCTTTTATACATTGGAGGAGACGGCCTGAGATACATTCAAGTGGTATTCACAGACAGCCCTGTCCATGCCTGTAACATCTTCAGGAGACCATGCAAAGATATCGATATACTCCGAAAGCAGGGCGGTAACTTTCACCCGCTGCTTGTCATTCAGATAAGATGAAACATTTACAATTTTGGAAGTGTCTTCACCCCCTAAGGCTACATTGATGACCCCTTCATGCGGTATGACCGGTTGGGTTTCTCTGGGATCCATTTGGTCGACTACAAGCTGCGCCGCTATTTGAAAACAGCGGGTAGCTTGTCTAGCGTCTTCTCTGATGGTGACAACGCCGCTGGAGGTCGGAAACTTTGCGCACAGGTGGGGTGTAGAAATCACCATCTCGAAGGAGTTTAGAGTTGTCCTCCCTAGGATGGCGTTGTAGCCCGATTTAGCCCTGATGACTGCGAAGTTGACCATGCTCATAGCGTGACCGTTGTCATCACCAAAGGAGACTGGTAGAGTGATGAATCCCAAAGGCTGGACCCTTTCACTGGAAAAACCGAGCAAGGTGGTCCCAACGCGAAGGAGGTTTGCTTCCTTGAGCCCCATCTGGAGGAAGGCGGACTCAAACAGGATGTCGGCGGCGCTCCCAGAGTCGAGGAGCACCCGTCGGACATCGAAATCGGTGATGCGGGCAACGACCACTATCGGGTCGTTATGAGATTGTCTTGCTGGGGAAGATCTCTGTTGTAGAAAGTAAGGGGGATAGATGAGGCATGTTGCTCAGAGATGCCGCCAACTTCGGTTGCTTGGCAGTGAGCGATTGGATCAATGCTAAAGATAGCATTGATCGTCCTGGTGGCCGGAGGGTAAAGGCGCCCTTGTTGGCTGGGGCCTGTAGATGGCGAGGCCTTAGTGGAGGCTTCAGTAGCCTCGGGGGCCTTCCCTTTCTGGGCGGCTGTGAAAGTTGGCGCCATCTGCATGAATTCTTTGAGCTTGCCCTGATTCATCAGTTTTTCCAGTAAGGCTCTGAGACCTCGACACTTGTGAAGTCTGTGCCCATAGTTCCTATGGAACTCGCAGTAGTCATTGGGATCCAATCCAGGAGGCGGCGTTGGCCTGGGTCCGGCAGGTCGGATCCTGCCCTGCTTGACAGCTACCGCATAAACCTCAGGGAGTGGCCGAGAGAGAAAAAGCTTTGGAGGCGGGGCGCGCCGAGGTTTTTCCTCCTCTCTATCATGATGCCTAGCCACATGTATCCTCGTGGCCGAGGGTTCAGCATCTTGATGTTTCCTCTTTCTTATCTCCTGCTTAACCTCGGGAGCGCCTGTGGGAGAGGACTCAACGTCCTTGAGAAGCATAAATTGACTGGCCCTAGCTACCAGCTCTGGATAGCTTCAAGGTTTGGCCAACTGTAAGGATTTGGATCAGTCTCCCACCTTGAGCCCCCGTCGGAAATTGTGCATGGCCACCGCAGGCTCTACGTCTTCAGCTTCTGCCGCAGTGGCGAAGAAGCGGTTGGTGTAATCCCGAAGACTTTCTCTCTCACCTTGCTTGATGTTGGCGAGTACCATATCAGAGATGACCATCCGGGTCCAGCCGATGAAACGGGCTATCAGCTCCCATTTTAGATGCTCGTAGGAAGAGATGTGACCCCTGAACAGCTTGATGAACCAGCTAAATGCTGCCCCTTTCAGGGTGTTAGCCAGGAGGTGACACCTCGTGGCCTCGTCCGGCTGGCGGTACCAGACTGCAGCCTCAAATCCTTGCACATGCTCACGGGGGTCTGTCACGCCCCTGTAGACCTCCAGCCTGGGAGGCCTGAAGTCCTCTAGGATTGGGGCCAGACGGATGGCGTCGGAAAAGGGAGCATTGTCATCCATTGGTCCAAAGAAGGGGTCAGGCCCATGGTGGGGGACCTGAACGCCTTGAAAGAGGGGATCTCTTCCGGTAAGAAAAAGAAGAAAAGCAGGTGGAAGAAAGGCGGGTTGTGGTAGTGGACAATGTGGAAGAAAGTTTTGGCGAGCCTCCTGGAGGCCGAAAGGACTTCTAGGTGGTCTGGAGGAGCCAGAAGATTGGATGAAGGGTACTGCGACCGGAGGTGCTGGTGCAGGAATTCCAGCGGCCGGGGGAAGCAGAGCTGGGACTGCCGCTACCGGCGGAAGTAACTCTGGGGCCGCCGCGACCGACGGAGGAGGTGCTGGAGCCGCCGCGGCCGGCGGAAGAGGAGCAGGGACCGCCGCTACCGGCGGGAGAGGGACAGGGACCGCCGCTACCGACGGGAGAGGGAGCACCGCACATACTGGTTGTGTCTGTATAAGGATCACAGTCTGCTGGGCTGTAAGACCGGTGACCAGGTCAGTGAGATTCGCGAGCATCCCCTGAAGTTCTGAGACGCGGATGCCCCTGGAGGAAGATGCAAATTCGGCGTGACGCTGAGAGGTTGAGGTCGAAGCTCTATTGTCCGGCGCTCGAACAGAGGGTTCTCCTGCATGTAGACTGCGAACCGCAGAGTTGGTTTTGCGCATTCTTGCCACCATCTTTCCAGGTCTCAATGAAAGCACTAGAAGATGTTGATGTAGGATGTGGGGATCCTAAGAAACACCGAGAAAGAGAGAGTTCCGGGAGACGGCGGCGCGCAAAGGGATAAGCCTGTTAACGGAAGCTCGGCAGAAGAGTAAACTCAGAGCATTGAGAGAAACACATAGAGGTTTAAGGTGGTTCAGCGAGATGATCTCCTACGTCCACCGGATGATCAGCGAAGGGGGTTCACTAATGAAGGAAGGTAGCCTTGAAGGCTTGTACAGTGTTTGTGGAAAAAAGAAAGAAGAAGGAAAAAAGAAGAGAAAGCTCCTTAGTTGGGGCTTTGTTACAATGAGAGCGGGGGAGTCCTCTTTCTTGTGTCTTGACGCCTCTCTGTGTGTCTTCCTTCCCTTTTGTAGTGAACTGTTCAGCGGTATTTGTAGCTATTAGAGTGTGTAGCTTCACCCTGGTTTTTCGGAAAAAAGGTGATGGACAGGCTCTGGGTTCGCACCGTTTGTCTGCCACCGGAGAGGCCTGCAGCTGTGAAAGGAGGACAATATCTTTTAATACTAGTATTTCTTCTGGGAATCCTGGCTGGAGCATGCAGATCCTTGATTTGCGGGTCTGGGAAAAGGTGCTTTGTACGGGGAGCGGCGCGGTTAGGTGGAGCTGATTGTGATGCTCTGCTCTATAACCTCGTACCCGATGTTACCAGGGATGATCCTGGCTTATTGGGCACGAGGTTGGGTTGAACCCCCGTGTCTGAGGTTTGACTTGGTCAAAGGTCCTGCAAAGTCAAGCAGATGAGTCAGCAAATAAGTCAGAGAAATGGAGGCCAGCCGGGCGCCACGTGTACGGTCAGGATACAGCGCAGGAACCACGTGTTAACACATTGTAAATTTTAGACATTAGTGGAGGACATGAATTTGATAGTATTATTGTTGTATTCGTAAAAGTGGAAGAACAGATGCCACATTTTGATTTAATTCGCCTCGACTCATTATTTATGAATCAAATATGAATAAATTATTTGTAATATACATCACCAGTTAATTCGAGTTTGGTCTTCAAATATTTTATTATTTTGAGTTCTTATCAAATAAATTTAAGTGCATTTAATTCGATGTTATTTTGATATTATGTTATTTAAATATTATCTTTTGAATGATAAATTTATAAATTTTTAGAAAATTATTTAAAAATATTATCAAATCACATAATTATTTTCTCTACATAATATGATATAGCATAAAAATAAAATTAAATCAAAGGCGTGCTCTTTTAATGATTTTTTACAAGTCCGGTTGGTAGGTTTAATTAAACCTAGCTGGCCTGTATTAGTTCGGTTCAAATAGATTAAAATCGTATGCTATATAATTGATCTATTTATTAAACAAGTCTCAGTGTTAATAAACCTAACTTTTTTACCCATTTTGAATTAAACATAATAATAATAATAATAATAATAATAATAATAATAATAATAATAATAATAATAATAATAATACATATATACATAGAAATTTTAATCTGAAAATTAAACCAAATTTGTCATAGCACATTAGTTTCAATATGGTTTGATTTGAGCCAAAAACTTATTTTATTAATATTTTTAATTTATCATAAATTTTAATAATTTTATTTCATATTTTATATATTTTTAATATTAAAATAATTTTTTTTTATTAAAATTATAAAAAAAAATTTTTTGTTTTGTTAAAAATAATTTTCAATCAAATAAGGGATACCCAAAAATTACAAACAAATTTTCATAAAAAAACTTCAAATATTATTTTTGTATTTTTTGATATTAACAAAAGCTAAGTTTTGTTTTGTTTTGTTTTTTGATAAGAACAAAATGCTAACTAGCTAAGGTTGGATACAACCTATCACAACACTATCAAACTATCCAATAAAAACCTTACAACACCACTTTTTAGCTGTTCGCTATTTCGTGGCGTGCAGCAGATCAGAAGGGAAATCAGGCCCGTGGACACCCGGAGACAGAGAATGTCGACATTTGTGTACATAAGCCTTGTTTGGTTCTCAGCCCAAATTGAAATTCATTTATATTTTAATAATATTTTTAATTTATAATAAAATTTTATTTTATATTTAATACAAATTTTAATTTTAAAATAAATTTTATTTTACATTTTATACATTTTATTATATTAAAATAAATTTTTTTCTCATCAATAAAATAAAATAAAATATTTTTTTAAACTAAAATTAATGCCCAAACAAATAAAGTCATAATATCTCGATATTTTTTTTAATCTCGGTTGAAGTCAGTGATTTCAATTGAAATTGTCACAACTAATTATAAAAATCGACTGAAAAATACTAAAATTCATAATTTTTCAAAACAAAATTATTAAATAATTATTACTAGTAAATATAATTTTAAGTTTATAATAAAATTACTGCAATTATTGAAACTATTGAATTTGATATTTTTATTTTGCAGGTGAAATTGAAAATAAAATAAAATTTTAAAATCTCATATAAAACTTTATAAATATTTGAATACTACAATTGCCACAAATAACAATAGAATACTTTATAATTATACATACTCTATATTTACTAAATAATAATATATATGTAAATTATATATAAGATATATATATAT
>JAEMOT010001385.1:157079-193760 GCA_019297695.1 Apostasia ramifera | reverse complement strand
ATATATATATATATATATATATGTATGTGTATACGTATATGTATGTAGAAAAAAATAGTTGGATATTAATGAAAATATTTGTAAATAATAAAATGTTCTAGTTTTTTGATGGGGATAAATGCACAATTAAGTAATGCTGTAAAAAAGAATTTAAATAATTTTGTACAATTAATAGTCAATATTTAATATTTATTCTGCCCAATTAATGCAACGCAAAATTGCATTACCAATTAATTCATTGCAGTAAAATTAGTAGGCATTACATTACCATTAATTTCCATAATAGTCATAATAATATATGAGAAACTTTACGTTTAATGTATCTAAGGGGGTATTTGATTCAATGTTATCTTGATGTTATGTTATGTTATCTAGAGAAAATAATTGTTTAGTTTAATGACATCTGCAATTAATTCACAGTAAATAAAGCAACAAATGAAAAAGGGCAAATAACTAGTAGGTCCCTATATATCGCTTGTTTATAAATTATAATTACACATTAGTTTATATATTTTTAAAAATTCTTTACTAAGATCTCTAATTAAAATTATAAAGATCTATTATATCCTTATTTTACTTTATTTTTTAATTTAGAATTTTTTTTAAGTATTAAAAATAAATATTTAAAAAGTGTAAACTAAAATATAATTATACATAAACTATAAAGACTTATCAATAATTTACCCAAACAAAAATGACTTCGAAAGAGGGAAAATATTGGTTATAAAATTTTAGTAATTATTATAGTGTCAAGAGTATTTCACAATTTATCTTCTTTACTTGCTATGTGAAAAATAAGTAGGCTTGTAAATTAAGCTCAATACTTGTTTGATTAAATTTTTTCATGATTTAAATTTAGCTAACTTAAAAAAATCTACACAAATCAAACTTAACTAACTTTTTAAATACATAAATTTAAATATTATATATATGACATCCCATATAAGTAATTCTTTTTTAAAAATTAATTTTTTTTATAAGAAAAACATTAACTTATTTATATTTAGATATTTAAGTTTCTGTGATATTAATATTAAGCATAACATCTAAAATCTTAAAATGCATCTTTATTCACTAGAAAAAGGTTTATCATTTCACTTGAAAAAACTCAAAGCATAACTTGAACTCAAGCAATTATAAATCAGCTCGAATTTTCAATTTACTCGAACTAGACTTGGTTCAGCCTTAAAGGTAAGGGTAAGTCTGAGAATACACAAAACTAACGATTCAAAAGATTATGAATCATATAGCTAAAAAAAGGTATTTTTACATGCAAATATGCCAATCTTTGCTACACTGCAATACACAAATCATCTTCACAAAAAAATTATCACTATATATTGTAAAATTTTATGAAAAGATTGTAATAGATCAAAATTTATATAAATGTTAAAACAAAATCAACTTACAAAATTTATATATCAATCTTCTTCCAGGGAAGGATATGGCTTGGATTTACAACAAGATATTGAGCCTATTAAAAGTAACATGCAATAACAACAAAAATTTCCACTTTTTTAATTTCCAGATTCCAAAAACACATTTTTTTATCACCCTTCCTGCGTCCAAAATTACGTTTTTTATACCCCCTTCATCTTCCTCCATCAAACCCTCTCCGCAGCATTCGTTTATCAACTTGATTTGGACACACACAACCAAAGGATTACTCCATTTCATATACCTTTTGTTCTCTACTCGTGATCACCCAATGAGCACATGAATGGAGACATTGCATGCGTGGTTGACAGGCTTTCTTTCCTTCGGGGGGAGAGAGAGAGAGAGTAAACAGTGGGAGGGAACAGAGAAGAAGAACCAACTTACTCAGCAGTCAGCACCGCTTGGGAGGCTCTCACATGCCTCCAGAGCCCTCATGGCTCGGTGCAGTCATACATGAAGGCAAAGAAGGATTAAGACTCGCGCGTCTCCTCTACCCTCTCCCTTTCCCACTCTGTTTCTCAACCAATGCATCAGTGGCGATCCGCTCCACTGGGCATGCCTGTGGAAGAATTGTTCCACAGCGTGGTATTCTTTCTGTTACTCACATGGTTGCTACTACACTTCTTGAGGCCGAGAAGAGCCCTCCACGAGCTTCAAGAAGAAGGCAGCCATGGAGTCTTTCCTGAGATTATAGTTCTGTTTAACGTTCTAAATTCCATAATCAGTCTGGGTTTTCTTTCCTATGAAGTGTGGAAGATGAAAGGCATCCCTTTGGGCTCTCTCTTCCTGTCCCTTTCCTGGATGCTGGTAACCTTTCTCACCATCCACAGTAGGAAGAACGCTGGGGCAGGGGGCTGGCCCTCTGTTCTTTTATCTTGGTGGGCTCTCTCCAGCACTTCCCAACTCTTTTTCATGTCCGTTTATTTGCTCAACTATTTCAAGCCCAAGCATTTGCCCGCTTTCTTTCCGGCTGCTACTGTTGGCGATCTGGCCACCTTCCCCTTGTCTGCTGCACTCTGTATATCTGTTCTTGCAATGAAGTCATCAAAAGCTCCTCGTGGGATCAAGCAGCCACTGTTGGTCGAAGATGAAGATGACAGTTGCTCAAGCCGAATCTTCTCTGATGCTGGAATCTGGAGCAGGCTAATCTTCAAATGGCTGAATCCCCTGTTCGAAAAGGGCCGGAAGCAGAGACTCGAGCTCCACCATGTTCCTCGGTTACCATTTTCAGAGACTGCAGAAGCTGCCCAATCAATTCTGCAGCAATGCTTCCGCAGGCAGAAGCCCGAATGCATGACGCTTACTAGAGCAGTCGTGAATGCGGCTTGGAGACCTCTTGCCATCAACGCAGCTCTCGCCGGTATCAAACTTCTCTGCACATTCTTCCATCTCCTATTGTGCTTATAGTCTCTTCAACCAGTGATGTTCATGGATTGCTGCAGGCATCAACACGCTGGCATCCTATCTGGGTCCATTCTTGATCACCAACTTGGTCGAGTTTCTATCCAGAGAAGATACCGAACGCAACCATGGCCATGGCTACATGCTCGCGTTCATCTTCTTCTTTGCCAAAACAGTGGAATCTTTATCTCAGAGACATTGGTATTTCGGAGCACGCCAAATCGGTATTCGCGTCCGAGCAGCGCTAATGGTTTCACTCTACACGAAGACTCTTGCAGTCAAGTATTCAAGAACAAGCTGTGGAAAAATCATAAACTTTCTCGATGTAGATGTAGAAAGGATTGGAGACTTCTTCTGGTATATCCATGGCATCTGGCTTCTTCCAGTTCAAGTCACTCTAGCTCTCATCATTCTTTCCAGGAGTCTTGGTGCTCAAGCTTCAGTCGCCGCTCTGCTAGCAACGATCATGATAATGGTGAGCAACACCCCATTGGCCAATTCTCAGGAGAGGCTCCACGCCAGGATAATGGAAGCTAAGGATGACCGAATTAAGGCCACCTCAGAGGCATTGAAATGCATGAGAATACTAAAGCTACACTCATGGGAGAAAGTCTACTTGAATAGAATACTTCAGCTGAGAGATGCTGAAAGGAGCTGGTTAAAGAGATACCTCTATGCTTGCTCCGCCATCGCCTTTCTCTTCTGGACCTCTCCCACTTTAGTTTCAGTCATCGCCTTTGGTGTCTGTTTCTTTGTGAAGACCCCACTGACTCCTGGCACTGTTCTCTCTGCTCTAGCGACATTCAGGATACTTCAGGAGCCCATCTACAACCTCCCAGAGCTTGTTTCAGTGATCACTCAAACAAAGGTCTCATTGGATAGAATACAGAACTTCATTCAAGAAGAAGAACAGAAAAACCTGACATCAAACAACAGCACAAAACACTCAGAAGTTGCAGTCGAAGTTGAACCTGGGGAGTACAGTTGGCTACCAGAGTCAAGCTCTGTTAAACCAACTCTCAAAATTGATCAGAAGCTTAAGATCATGAAGGGCAAAAAAGTAGCAGTTTGTGGATCAGTTGGATCAGGGAAATCGAGCTTCCTCAGCAGTCTAATGGGAGAGATGCCAAGGCTGTGCGGTACAGGAAGCAGAGTGTTTGGTTCGAGAGCATACGTTCCTCAAATTGCCTGGATTCAAACAGGAACAGTCAAAGATAATATTTTGTTTGGGAAGAAGATGATTAGAGCTTTCTATGATCAAGTGATCGATGGCTGTGCGTTGGATAGGGACATCGCACTATGGGCTGAAGGGGACTTGACCGTTGTGGGAGAACGGGGTATGAACTTGAGTGGGGGACAGAAGCAGAGAATTCAACTGGCGAGATCCATATACAGTGATTCGGATGTCCTCTTTCTTGATGATCCCTTTAGTGCTGTTGATGCTCACACTGGAGCGCATATTTTCAAGGTATCCAAAATTTGTTCCTTGACTTATGTTGGGCAATTTGCCATTGCTTATCATTGTCAGTACTATATCACATGCCCAAAATTGATTTGCTTCAATGAATCTTAAATCACTTATTACTAATTGACCTAAAAATTTAAACTTATAAGTAATAATTTAAAAATAATTTTATATTCTTATAAGTCTTAATCTTATGCCTGAGATAATTATGAGCTTAAATTTGAAATTTCTGATTCTGATATCGTGTTAAATTTATGATTAGCAGCTGGCCTGGCCTACAAACTTAAACTTGTACATAATAACTTAAAATACATAATTTTATATTCTTAGAGATCTGTTCAAACTGAGGAAATAGTTTAGCTGTCGCATTCAGTTATTCGCTGACAGGCATCTGATTTATAAAATGGTTGTAATTATGCTAAAGATGCCAGCACAAGAGCTATAAAATATGTATTGATGCTACCAGACTCTGTTCAACGCATTCAAGATCAGATCTAATGTCTTATTGGGAGGTGTTCTTTTTTATAATAAAAAAAATTCTATCGCTTACAATATCCAAATTTTGCCTGATATTCTAATGTATGTACGAATCTCTAACTTGATAAGAAAACTGAACATGCAGGAATGTCTAATGCAGCTCTTATCCTCAAAAACCATCATCTATGCAACACATCAGCTGGAGTTCTTGGATGCTGCTGACCTTATTCTGGTGAAGTTTAACCTCTCTTGGTTCCATAAATTTGCAAATATCACATACTAAAATGGCCTATAAGAATGCAAACAATGCAAAACAATGAAATAAGAGCAAGAGTGTTACATGTGTGTTTGATAACGTTTTTTGAGTAAGGGTACACTTCAAAACTTTTTCATAAGGAACTAGTCATCTTGGCGTTTGTGTATTGTTTTAAACAAATCTTAAATTTGTTTCCTTTTGGAGAAAAGAGTTAGTATAAACTGAAGCAATTTACCTTTAAACTGATAACCAAACAATGTTGCAGGTAATGAAAGACGGGAGAATAGCAGAGTTTGGAAAATATGAAGTCTTGATTTGTTATGCCGATGGAGAATTAGTACGACTAATGGCAGCACATAATAAGTCGCTCTGTCAAGTAACACCACAAAGAGAGCATCACCAGGCAATAAGCAGTCCGCAGAAGAAATCAAAAATGGAGTTAAGGGAAGAGAAACCCAGCAGTAGAATTACGAACAGTGAAACTTCTGAAAGGATTTTTGAAGAAGAGAGGGAATCTGGAAGGGTAAAATGGAGCATCTACCGTACCTTTGTGACATCAGCATATAAGGGAGCTCTGGTTCCAGTAATTTTACTCTGTCAAATTCTCTTCCAGGGACTACAGATGGCCAGCAGTTACTGGATCGCCTGGGCAACTGACAAGGAAGATAAAGTAAGCAAAGGAAAGTTGATGGGAGTTTTTGTTCTAGTGTCTGCAGGCAGCTCTCTTTTTGTGCTGGGAAGGGCAGTACTGCTAGCTACAATAGCAATTGAGACTGCTCAATGCCTCTTCCTAAGAATGACTAACAGCATTTTTCAGGCTCCTATTTTCTTCTTCGACTCAACTCCTTCAAGTCGAATAATTAATAGGGTGAGTTCTACTTTCTGAAAAATCAAGATTGACAATGTTTTTTTCTCCAAATTGCTGTAAGCTTAATAGCTGCTTGTTTTCCAGTCCTCAGCAGACCAAAGCATAGTGGATACTGACATTCCATACAGACTAGCTGGACTAGTGTTTGCACTTGTTCAGCTCCTTTGCATCATAATTCTAATGTCCCAAGTTGCCTGGCCAGTGTTTGTTCTCTTTGTGATCATACTTGCCATCTCCATTTGGTACCAGGCAAGTCAGTTTTAATGTTCATACGACCTGTTTGCTAATGCTAAGATATGAACTGAAGCTAAGAAAAAATGACAAATTTATTCATTTATTTAATTTTTCTTTAGAATTTGGTATATTGTGTGATAAAAAAATTCACGCAGAATCAAAAGTAAAGTTTATAGAACAAACGTCAGACAAGTGATATTATATAGTACTGAATACTAACCTATAAACTAGAATATATCAATAAATAAGTAAAATAGAGATGAGAATGTTAAGGTAGATAAGTGGGTAAATACAAAATGATATAATGAGAAATGAGTATATTTGTGAGAATATTGAAGTCATCTCAATATAAGATAAGCACAAAGAGAGCCAGCTTAGATGATTTTGAACATATAAATTGTAGGTCGATAGAATCTTCAGTAAAGAGAGTTGTGTTATTGGATTTTGCCCATATAAAAAAAGGAGGAAGACAAAAAATGTGGCGAGAAACTATAGCAAATAATCTTGCATACTTGGAGCTAAATGAGATGTTATTATTAGATAAAGTATAATGGCAACAAAAAATTCACGTAGCAGACTCATCTAATGAGATAAATGCTTGGTTGTTGCTGTTGGTGGTTGTTTATATGATTTGAAAATCACAAAATTCCTAAACCCTTGTATATTAAAAGTGCCTATATTTATTTTCTAAAAAAAAGTGCCTATACTAAGTTGATTTACTTTCATAGAATTACTACATCAACTCAGCACGAGAATTAGCAAGAATGGTTGGCACCAGAAAAGCTCCAATTCTTCACCATTTCTCAGAGACAGTATCAGGAGCTTCAACCATCCGATGCTTCAATCAGGAAGACCGTTTCTTAGCAAAGAGTCTTTCGTTAATTGACGACTATTCTCGCATAACATTTCACAACTCGGCAGCTATGGAATGGCTTTGTGTCCGGATTAACTTTCTGTTCAACCTTGTATTTTTCCTAGCACTCATGATGTTGGTGTCTATGCCTAGGAACGGTATTGATCCCAGTAAGCCGCCTTCTCCAAATAAAAACATTATTAAGAAACAAAATATTAGAATTTCGAAATATTTACTTTTGCTAGTGGGACTTCAGGTCTGGTGGGACTTGCAGCTACCTATGGTTTGAACTTAAATGTACTACAAGCTTGGGTAATATGGAACCTATGCAATGTGGAAAACAAGATGATCTCTGTAGAGAGAATACTGCAGTTTTCCAGCATAGCAAGTGAAGCTCCCTTGGTGATCGAGAACAGCAGACCAGAGCAAGAATGGCCAAGATACGGAACCATTGTGTTTAAAAACCTCCATATTCAATATAGTCCTAGCCATCCTATGGTTCTAAAAGGCATTACCTGTATATTTCCTGGTGGCAGCAAAATTGGAGTTGTTGGCAGGACAGGGAGTGGAAAATCTACACTAACACAAGCCCTCTTCAGAGTAGTAGAACCCGCCCTTGGCAGCATAACAATCGATGGACTTGATATCTGCAATATTGGTTTGCATGATTTGAGATCACGGCTAAGTATAATTCCACAGGATCCAATTATGTTCCAAGGAACTGTGAGGATAAATCTCGATCCGTTACAAGAACATACAGACTCAGAAATTTGGGAGGTAAATGCTATTAACTTGTCAATACTTTCGGCATTGTAACTTATAATTTCACAAATCTTGGGGTCCTTGCAGGCTCTGCATAAGTGCGAGTTTGCGGATATCGTCACTCAAGAATGCAAGTTGCTTGATGCACCAGGTACATGACTTCATGATAGTATGACAAGAAAACACTAGGGAGCATTTGGTTCAATGTAATTCGAAGAAATTAATTGTTTGGTTTGATGACATGTTTGGATAGATTGTAAAAAATTACAAATTTGCCACTCTAACTTAGCATCTACTTATCACCTAAAATTGTGTGACATCTTGATCTAATTAAGAGAGAGATGAACTGGGATTGATTTTTTAAAGAGGAGAGACGGAGATGAGTGGGTGGAGACGAGTTAGTGAAGCTTGAGGATAAGCATCATCTTTACCATTAGTATGCTAGTACAACACTATGCAATATGCCTCACAAATCTTTCTTGAAAATCCACTATTATTTAGTGTTAAAACAAAATGCTAATACTAATTTACCAAAATCTAAGTATAACGTTAAGTAATTTTTGGCATATACACTTTTTCTTCATATTCCTTTCACAAAAAAATGAAAAAGAGATCGCATTAGATTGTATTGAGATGTAGATGCTAAAAGAGATGAGCGATCATAGCAGATTACATTGTATTAGAAACTATTAAAGAGGGGAAGGCATAATACTTATAGAGGATGAATGTTAAGATGGTTTGGTCATGTCCATGGTTAACTAGTAGAAGTCCTGTGTAAATGTAAGTAGGTCCCAATCATGACAGCAAAAAGAGAGGGAAAGACAAAAATGACATGGGATACAATCATTAAAAATGACCTTGGCTCGATCTTGCATAAGGCATTGTTGTTGTAATTGTCGTACTCCATTTGCAACAGATATAGCTCTGTTACTTAATAGTGCATCTCCCACTATGCATTGTACATGTCCACACCATTTATAATCTAGTTTGTATAGTAATTAAAACATTTAGAAGATTGTAGCATATCCAAATACAGAATCTACTATGCAGTGGCAGAAGATGGAGAAAACTGGAGCGTAGGACAGAGACAACTTGTTTGCCTGGCAAGAGTGTTGCTAAACAGGAGGAGGATTCTTGTTCTGGATGAGGCAACAGCATCGGTAGACACTGCTACGGACAACTTCATTCAAAGAGTAATAGAAAAAGAAACAAGCTGCTGCACGCTAATAATAGTGGCACATAGAATCCCCACTGTAGTTGACAGTGACCTGGTTATGGTACTCGATGAAGGTAACTTATACACTTGATCTTAATTAGCTTTTGTCCCTAGTAACTACTGTTAACTGAAAATTCAGATGTATACAATGAGAAAAATACTATTTCATTGAAGAGTTTGAGAGATCTCATGTCAGCATTGTCATTCTTATCATCATTAACCTTACCTCAAACATCTGGGAATAGCTTTATGAATTCTTTTTCACAGATATTTAATATCAAAGATGCTATTAACAAACAACATGGTGAATGATTTAATGCAGGAAAAATTTTGGAATTCAGTTCTCCTGCTGATCTTCTCAAAGATAAATCATCAGCTTTCTCACAGCTGGCAATGGAATTCTTAAGGAGAACGAAAAGTAACCAGGCTGAAGAACTTACTTAAGATACTGTATAAAGAGGCAGTCCAAAAGTTAGACAAGAAACACTTTCATCTTTATCTGCCGGTCAAAGCCTAAACTGCAAAGAAAAAAGTGAGAAAAAAACCAGATGGGCGAAGAAAACCTAAAAGCCTATACAAGGTCATCTTGTAATAGTCAAAGGGCCAAAGAATGATTAGTAGAGATTAAGAATTGACTGTCTCAAGCAAAAATCTGGTGTTTCATGTCCTTGTATGTCCACACAAAGAAAAGCATATTATTGATGCAATTAGAGATTACAAATTGCATCTCTATAGTTAAAAGAAAATTGCATCTTTATAGTTAAAAAAATTGCATCTTTGCCATTATTCTCAAAAGCATAGAAACTTTGATTATAGAATCATAACATTAAAATGTTAGATAAATTATATTCAAGTCCCTAACTTTAGGATTATCACGCAGGTCCAATTTTAAATTTTTAATATTTGGGTCCCTACATTATGCACATGCTAACAATTAGATCCCTATAGTTAAAGTCAATACATCACTAAGATCCATTTGGATGGAAACCATCGGCAGAAAAAAGCAAATATAATTTTTTAAATTCTTTTTTAATTTTGCTAATTATTATAGCTCAAATGCCTAATCTCCTTTCTCTCCCTTGAATCTCCCATTATGATAGCAACAGCGCCATGGCTGTGGCGTGTGGCCTCCACTATAGGGTGTGTGGCCTTTGCTGCAAGGTCGTGGTGCGCAGCCCCCACCGCATAGAGGCCCTAGCTACAGCCTCAGAGTGGCCCCTACTGATTGCAAGGCCGTGGCAAGAGCTAGGCGTGGAAATGAGTCACGGTGATGCATGCCTTGCTGAACACAAGCCTTTGCATCGGTCATTCCTTCACAGAGAGAGAGGGAGAGAGAGAAAGAGATAAAAAATGTAATATCCATTAAATTTAAAAGAATTTTGAATGGAATGAGTCAAATGACCAAACTATTAACATGTGCATAACTCAGGGACTCAGATGCAAAAAATTTAAAATTATGATCTTATGTGATATTATACCATAAAGACAGGGACTTGAATGCTTTTTACCAATAAAACAATACAACTGAAAAAACAAAAAAGGAACTTGTGTAGCTGGATAACTACAAATGCAATGGGTGAGTAGCCTTTCAAAGAGCTCACTTAATACAATCAGCATTCACCTGAGGAATTGGAGTGAACCATATTTTGTCTCAAAAGAATAATACTTTTAGGGAACAAAATTGAGGCTAATACACAAATATGGATACTTTCCGGCCCAAAAACTTACACTAATGAATAAGAGCTAATACTTCTATATGAACACCTCAATTTGCCTTTGATCATTTACTATAAGACAATTCTCATATGTATCTCAACAATCTCCCCTTCACAAAAATCCATCTACATTGGACTAAGAGCCCACTCAAACACTTGGAGCCACAGTGGGTCACTCGCACTTAGAATTAATCAAACATAGTAAGCCATAGAAACTCATGAGAGCACAACCTACATAAACCACTTGATCCTAGTTAAACTTGAGAAAATAATACATTTGGGGAACCAAGTTGAGGTTAATTAATACACACGTTAAAACAACCACTACAACAAGCAAAAAGAGAAAAAAAAGAAAACAATGTTAAGTCTATTTTACTAAGTTTGAACTAGAGGTAATCACTTAATATAATTGAAATCCAAACTTGGTAATCATCTTAGACGGTTGGAAGCAATATTGATTTCAATTAGATAAAGTTGATTATTCAAATAGTGTAGTAGTAAACACTATCCAATTGTATCTTGGATTTGACTGTTGCAGCGATGATGATATCTTGGATTTGACTGTTACAACGATGATAAAAAAAAATCTATTTGATTATTAAACTCCTTTCGTACCTGCAAGATGAAGACATCATTTGAATCATTGAAGCTAAATGAAGCACCGTCTAAAAACGAATTCCAATTCCTTATGCAGAATGTCTGGCACTCATCCAGGATACAACCCAAGATGTTTATGCATGCACAAACATGAGCAGTTTGAAAGAATTCTCTAATAGCCTACATGAACCACAAAAACAAGTGGAATAAAAAATATCAAACAGAACTTAAAAGAATAACCTAATCTCTAATATCTCTAAATTCCATCTAAAAAGCAATAGGATATGAAAAACGGTAGCTTCAGGGAAGAAGCCGCCCAGGTACTGCTTCCATAAGACTAGGACAAACACAGATACTTGTTAAAAAAAAAACTAAAAGCTGACAAAATAATATTTACAATTAGTAAATATAGAATATTTTTGAAATAAAAATCCAGCGAGCAGGACGAATGGCTGATATCATGCTTGGGAGATTGTTGATAGATGAGCTCTGTTCACTAGTCGTAGAGTGCAAGGTGGATGGAGCATGGATTTGGAAATGAAAGAATCCAAACAAAATAATAAAAGAAAACAACATTGGGAAATCACACCACAATTTAAAGCCTTATTTGGTTCATGCATATTTTGAAGCAAAATATTATTTTAATAATATTTTGAATTTTTTACAAATTTCAATAATTTTATTTCACATCTAACATAAATTTCAATCTTAAAAATCAACTTTATTTCACATTCAACACAAATTTCAACATTAAAATTAACTTTATTTCATATTTTATACATCTTCCAATACTAAAATAAATTTTTTTACCATTAAATTTAACAAATAAAATATTTTTTCTCTCATGCCTAAAAATTACCATCCAACCAAACGAGACCTAAACATGGAAAACTTTTCAAGTGGGAAAAACCATGGTGCTCATAAGCAGCATTATAGTTGCTTAATTATAGTTGTGGTTTACACGAGATAGTTTGAGAAGTAATATGAGAAACTAGTTTCTTGTTGAAGACTTGTGGTGAGCTACATTAATTTCTGGTCAACTCTCCCTCTTTTAGTAGGCAGAGAAGGTACTTGCACTCCCATGAAGGGTTGCTAGGTCCAAGAAAAGACTGGAACTTCACCTTTTGAAGGGTCCTCGGCTAACGAGAAGCCTTGCCCCCCCCCAAATATTTTCATCAATGGAAATTTTTGGGAGTTGAGGTCTCCATTGCCAGAGGATTTCTATAAGGTGAAGTCTTCACTGCTTGGAGAATCCTGGGAAGTGAAGTCTACATCTCCTATGTGGTCATTAGAGATCGTCATAGTATCCTAAGGTATGGCACCCTGCTAGCATGTCCCCTAGTGATGAATAGCAGGATTGGGGCCAAGCTGGTTGTCGTACCCGAGATTTACAGGTATGATAGTTGTCATCGTAGCGAGTCCTGGGAGTGATTTCTGCTTTTGTACCGGATTTTGGAGAACTCAACTTAACACTAGACACGTACAAAATCAAAGATAGAGTTCTTTGGCAATGCCTGGTGCGATACCCACCACTGCTGAGGTCTCTTTTCGACTAGATATACGACATAGGCTTAGAATTTCAAATTAAGAGAGTTTTGCTAGGCTACCACTATGTAGTTCTTCAAGTTGTTTTATGGGAGATCTTGTGAGATAATTATGCTTCTTTTGATTTCCCATTGATGGTTGACTTGTTGAGTAACTGAATGCTAAGGTGTCACATGGTGACACATGTAGGGTGCAAATTGAATAAAGTTTTTTTGTATTAGCAATTATATTATTATTTTATTTTTAAATTATATAGAACACTTAATGCATATTACTTCGAGTTCCTGAGAACAAAGATGGCCTTACACATAATACTCATATTTTTAATTTGGTTCAGTTATGTCTAATAGATCGACATTTTCTTACAAGTTTTGCAACTAATTTTGCCATCAACTTTTATGAAAGCACTAAAATTTCGTTTCTTACACTATCTTCAAAGGTTTCTCTAGGTTTATGATAGAGAGAGCTCTACCATTTTATTAGAAGGTTTTAATGGAGTCCTCAGGTGATGTTAAGATACTTCTCGTTAAATTCTGAATTTTGGAAACCCAGGTTCTAGTGAAGCGATAAAACTAATAAATGAAAAACTTGATAAAACGTGAAAGATCATCATGAAAGAAGGAAGAGAAACAACTGCAAATTCAATGTGGCGTGAAGACGGCTAATTGGCGAGGGGTAGCAAATGAAGGAGAGGAAGCACCACCGTTTAACATGAAAATCATTCACACAATCTCTGTTGTACACATAACAAGTCAAGTAAAATAATTAAATGTGAAGAAATATATTCGACAGCCATTTTTAATAATGCTTATTTGACAAGATATCTTCATCAAAGTGCTTCTTTAATATTCTTCGACAAGATCTCCGCCTAAGTCTGCGATTACTATTTGTTCTTTGATAAGAAGATCCAGATCGACTCTTCTTCTGTGACTAGTCCCAAAAATTAATTGTAGCTTCCTCAAATGCCAAACAACATGATAGAATAAATAGTCGTCATGTACATTTATTCCATTGACCTTTCAGTTTCCTAACTGTTACTCTAACTGTCATTAAGCTGGATGTACTCAGGACCTTCAATTGGTGCCTAAACCTCGAACTGAAAAAAATATAGTTCATCTTCTACCATCTTTGACATAATTGTATTGTACCAAACAAATAATAATTTAGAGATAATATTAACATCCAGAGCATTGAGATAACAATGAATCAATTCCCCCTTAAGCTAGTTTGGAGTTTAGACATTTGAAACCTATCAGTTCTCAGAAAGAAAAGTAGCAGAACAAATCAATGATTTCTGCCCTTTGGGATGTGAAAGAAAACCAGAAGTGAGGGTTGAAGTTGATTGAAACTTCAAAAATGCACTTGAGATCCAATTATATAAATTCAAAAACTAGGAACTACATGCAAAATGTTTCTGAACTCAAGGAACCGGAAGTGATTTACCCAATATAAAAAGGTTTGCAGAGCGTTTGCAAGGGAAATCCTCATATCATCGAAGCAACAACGCCACCTTAGAGCGATTGAGGCATTCCCTCGAGCATCTTAAGCGCGTGGAAGAACTCTAGACAACAACAAGAACTTACTGTTAGCAATCTATCGACAAGCTCAAGGAAACCCCCATGGAATACCAGATCGTCTGTTGAGCAGGATGACGATGAAGGCTGGGAGTCGCCGCCATGGGAACCGAAAACCTGTGGATTCGGAGAGTTGGTGCATAGAACCTTTCATGGATACAACTCGCCGGCAACAGAGGCGTTGGCATATTCAGACTTGAGTCGTCGCCTTTGAGACGATGGCACGGTTGAAATTAACTGATAGATTGAGGGTTGTTATATTGTTGACAGCCTCTTCACACGAACTGCTGTTTTTATGATGAATTTTTTAAAAAATATTTTTAATTAAATAAAGTAATAGTTTAAATATAATTATATAAATATGGGAAAGACGTGTTGGCAGAAGCCACCTGTTTAAGAACGACTTCAACTTAACAGCGTACGCAAAAAAACACAATCCTTTTACTAATTTTTACATAATTAAATTTAACAATTAATTAATTAATTAATTATATTTTTTTAAAAGGGCATTTACCTGCATGGCATATACAAACTTTTTAAAATTACACCACACATATTTTCTTCACAAAATTTACACTATGCATTGTGAAGAAAGTGTGTGTGGTGTAATACATAAAGTTTTATGTGGCATGTGGGTAATTATCCCTTTTTTAAAATAGTATGTTTCTATTGCTAGAGGGGGCCAGGGCTGTTGTTGTCCTGGCGCAGGCGCTGAAGTTAGTGCGGGAGTCGACGAGCACAGAGGTGGTGGTGGCGTCCGACTCTCCGGTCAAGCCGCCTCCGAAGGCTAGAGAAATGAAGGAGGTGGTCTTGGTGAGCGAAACACCTGTTGGAGAGAGGCTGGCGCCGGGGAAGATCCTGCTCAAAGATGAAGAGGTTGAACGGTTCCTTCCTGGGTTTGGGGCCCCTGCCGGAGATGTGAAGAAGTCACCCCTGATGATTTGTGGTCCTGCTTCCCTTGGCACCTTAATCCCTCCTCCTGAGAAAAAAAGAAAGCTTCTCCTCCCTTCTCTTCTTCCAGTGAGCCCCCGAAATGATGAGAAAAAGGAAGAGAAGAGGAGGAAAGAAGAGGGCAGCAAGATGGAGGAGGTGACTAAGGGGCAAAAGAAAGTGCCCTCCCGGAATTCTCCTGAAAGCGCCCTTGGCATTGAAGGGCCAGGAGGCAAGATGGAGGAAGCGATTAAGGGGAAGGAGAGGGTTCCTCCAGCTATCTCCAGTGTCGCCTTTGACATTGAAGGGGCATGGTGTGTGCTGGGGGAAAGGTTTTTCGAAATAAGGAGGGAAGAGGAGAAGATTCTGGGGAATACCTCCCAGGTTCTGGAGGTAGTGAGATCTCTGAAGGGCAAGGAGGAAGGGGAGGCTCGCTACCTTCAGAGAATAAAGGAGGTGGAGGGCGCTTTACTACAAGCCACAAAGCACTCTCAAAATGATCACAGGGAGGAGCTAGGGAAGCTGTACAAACTGGAGGACAAGTTGGCTTCCCTAGCTCTGAATAATGTAGAATGAGCCAATAAGAGTGAGGTTGCGAGGGGAGAGTTCCACCGCAGCCTTTCGGATGTGAGCCGGGCTCATTCTGCTCATGTCAAAGACCTCCAAAAAAGAATAAATGAGTTGGATGATGAGAGGGAGGCTTTAAAAGAGGAGAGGATTTGGCTAAGGAATGAGCTAGCCAAGGCCAAGGAGGTTTCGTCGGAGGCGAGGGAGGCGGCCTCCGGAGCCCATCGCCGGGAGGAGTTGCTGAAGTCTGAGGTTCACTCCTTGCGGGCCCTGGTAGAGAACAACTCTGGATGGCGGCGACGACGTATGGAGGATCTGAAAGAAGCGGTGAGGAGGGCGGTGAAGATCGTCAGTGCCTCTCCGGTGGGCCACCACGTGAAGAGTCAGGCCGCCTTTGATGTTCTCCTGCAGACGTTGGTTTATGAACATATCTTAGATCAAGAGAGCATCAGAAGCCCTGTGGTTCTTCCCTTCTGTGGTCCTAAGGGACCAGACAGGTTCTTCGACGTTGGGAGCCACTGTCTGGAGGAGATTCCTCCACCAAGATCCTACGCTGGATGGGGATATCATCTGTCTCCCCTTTGTAGGAGTCCTGAAGAGGGCCAAACCACTCCTCTTGAGGACAGATGGCTAGGCCGGAGGGCTCCTCCTGAAGGCCGGCAGCAAGATCAACCAGGGAGCCAGAAGTGACCTGCCTCCGCCCTCGGCTAGTTCCTCAGCCTAATCATTAACACCTTATGTTTGAAGGAACGATCGTCGAGGTAGGATGAGGTCTGGCGGTTCCCAGGGTGGTCTGCTGCCTGTGGTCAGGAGAGTAATAGATTGGTCTCAAAGAGGGAGGTTCCCCCAATTTTGAGATCAAAGCTATTACGCTCAGTGTCTAGTTCTGAAGCCTTGTATTTTCTTTGTTTTTCTTGTACTCATGAGAAACATGTAAGAACAGACAAAAAATAGAATTGTAACAAGTTTTATCATTAATGAAATTGTATTTTTCTCTCAAAAACTTGTCTTTGGATGAATTTTGTTTGTATTTCTTTTCCTTCGTGTTTGAAACAGGTAGCACGAGATTAGAAAAGAGAACAGAAATTCATGAGTGTGAAAGTATAAAATCAATGATAAATTCTAACTAAAGAAGGGTAAAATTATCATTCTCGTGCTTGATTATAAATCATCGGACGATAGTGATAAAAAATAACCACCATTTCGAACTACCGTGCATGATAGTAAGCTATCGTGGATGATATACGACAAGACGGGGAGAAACGACGCTTCGAGAATCATGCGCTGCCTCGAGTTCTGAGTCTGTCAGAAAGTGCAGTCAGTCCGATTGCGTCGCGCGCTGATCGAAGAGATCAGACGGCCAGAAGATGAAAAGACATAGCTGCTTCCCATAAAAGGCTTCCCCAAAGGGCAACTGGCGTACCTGTCCATCTTCAAACCCTAAAGAGAGGAGAAGAGATTTCGCCCCGTCCTGTGCGAAACCAAGCCATGGGAGGAGAGATTGAATGGGCTGAGCTGGCCAACCAATTCCACAAGGATACTAGTTACCAGGAGAGTCTCCTGATGGAGCACGAAGTACTCAACACGACCAGGGGGTTTAGGGGAAACCTCAACCTGACGATTATTTCCCCTACAGCTGACTTCCGACCTAACAGCCCTCCTGAGGGGCGGTATGTGTATACCGGGCACAGGTGGAGTACGGCTTGATGCTGCCGCCACAACCGGAGTTCAAGGAGATTCTGAACTTCTTTCAGCTTGTCCCAGCATAACTTTCCCCCGCATAACTTCCCCCAACGCCATTGCCTACTTGTATTCCTTCCTGAAACTGCTGTAGGCCCAGGGAGTACCGTGGACTCTGATGTTGTTCAGGAACCTGTTCAGTTGGATGGTGGTGCCAGGGTATGGAGGGTGCCTGGCCTTGCGGTCGAAGACGAGGAAGACTATGTTCTTAGGAGCGAGTAGTTCTCACTCCGACTGGAGAGACTACTACTTCTTCGTCGGAGGGGATTTGGGGATCCCCTTGACGCTCGGGATGTGCCTCCCTGAGCTCATGTGCGATGCCAAGTGGATGGCCGGGTCAGCCACCCTAAAAACCCTAGAGAAGCTGAAGGGGCAGAGCTGGCCCTTGAAGGACTTCCTCAAGCATGTGAGGAATGACGTATCCCTACATGCTAAGGCGTTGGGATACGTCATTCTCAAGGAAGTCGTCCCACCTTCTAGTATGGTTCTGATGAAGAGGGCCAGGAGGGGGCAACCTCCTACCACCCAGCTTAGTAGAGAGATTACCGAGGTGGGGGAGGAAGAGGAGATAGGGGTTCCGGAGCTGATCTGTGGTGGAACCGTCGTTGATGTTGTATCCTCCCCTGAGGATGTCACAGATGACAGGAAGACCTTGGCTGAGTTGGGATATACGGGAAAGGGAAAGGGACCCATGCTAGCTGCCAAGCCCTCGACAATTCCCAAAGGTGCCACAGGGATTGTTATAAGGGATAAGGAGGAAGGAGATAAGGCCGACAGAGGCCAAGAAAAGAAGGAAATGGAGGGACCCTGCATGGAGTTGGTCCTCAGGGAGGTTAATGGAGAGAAAAGAGGTCCCTCCGGAAGCCTAGGTCCAGAGCCCCCACTGAAGAAGGCGAAGGGTGTGGAGGAAGGTTTTGCTGCTGGAGGGGAACATGACTGGCAGCGGAGCGTAGAGCCCCTTCAGTGCCAACTTTGCCGGGCTCTTTGGGGACGAGGGTACAAGAATATCGGTGAGGATGAAAGGGGATGATAGGAGACTGACCGTCATCACTGTGCCAACCGTGAACAAGGTCTGCGCCTACCGAGGAGAGGTAGGTCTGGCCTTAGGGGGAGGTCTGGTGTCAGGGGATTTGGAGGATAAATTAGAGATATCCTCCATGCCAGACCTCTATTCAGGTCTTGCCAATAGAGTGGCCACGGTAAGGGTCTTCTCCCAGGGTTTTTCTTCCTTTTACTCCTGCGACCTAACTTGTGTTTGTTGCAGGTTCTCGCTCGCTTGCCGTTGGATTTGAACAGGGCCATGAGGACCGAGGAGCAGGTGCTGGAGCAAGGACGTCAGCTTCATCAGAGGGATGAAGAGATTGAGGCCTTGAGGGTCCAGCTGGCGATGAAGTCCTCTCAGCTTGACGCCGCCCTGGAAGAACTTGCAATGCGTCAGTCTGCCATGGGCGTGATGGAGGCTGACAATAAAGCCCTGCAGAAGAAGCTCATCGAGGTCGCCGAACACCAAGAAGTCATTATCGCAGAGAGGTCTACGGCTGCTGTGGAGGCCTACAAGACGAGTTTATCGTGCAGGAAACTAAGGTTAAAAGGGATCAAGCGATCATGGAAGGGATTGGCTTCCACTTTGATCCAAGGGGGTAAGGTCACTGCCGCCGAACTTGGAGAAGTGGATCTTTTTCCTTGCATGGCCGCTGATCCTACTTACAGGGAGGAGGGTTTTGACTTAACTGACAACCTCATCCATCATGTATTTAGTCTTTTGGATGGGATCAGTAGATGGTAGCCCATTCCCCTTGTAAGATGAGTGAATTGTAATCCCAATTTTTGTAATCTTTGAAAATTAATAAAAAGTTTGATTTGCCTTTCATACCTATTTTATTCTGATGTATATGAAATACCTTTGCATGAAACTTGAGATATTCTGACTGTAATTCTGAGCAAACCCCTTAATAAGATAAAATAAATTTTGAATTGTATAGAATACACCGAGTTTGACTTCTGAAACTTTACAGACCCATATAGAGAGGGTGTAATGACAGTAGGAGGGATCCCGCCTAAGAGGAGTTATCTGACCCGGTGCTAAAAGGATCTGAAACATCTGTTCGATGTTTGCTCCTGAGGCAAGGGTTGACCTCGGGGATATCCGAATTTGGGTTAAAGAATACTCCTTTGCGTACCTGCACAGGAAAGAAGTAACAATAATAGTGGAGATCCTGCCTAGGAGGAGTTATCTGACCCAATGCCAAAAGGACTTGTTCGTCTGAAACATCGTGATCGATGTTTGCACTTTAAGCAAGGGCTGACCCCCTTGGAATGACAGATCCTAGTGGGAAGCGAAGACACTCTGCTTAGGGGGGACCTGTATCATGAGTAGATAACAGGGACTGCCCTAAGATTATGAGCAGGCCTTCAGACCTTCCGCTAGTCAGATGGGCTTATGAAAGGGTCCGAGATGTATGTAGGAAACCCCGCCTGTCAGGCATAACTAGGCTCAGTGACCGCCGTATATGAAAGGTTAGTCATGATGACCCATCGTGCGCAAGGTCCGGAACCTCATATACGATGAGAGAAGTTTGAGTTTAGAAATCATACCTGAGCGATGTTAGGCTTGATATGAATACCCTAATATTCAATTGGCACAAGATTCATCGCCTTAAGAATTCCAGAATTTAAGATGATCTTTGGGCCGATGATAATGGAATCCGGATATGCTTTTGAAAGAAACAAAAGAAGACCCAGATGTGTTCGATTCCAAACGGATGCATACTTAAGATTGATTTGGTGTTTACCGCAGAAGTCGTGGATCCGCTGATTAGCAAACGGGGTACCGTTGTCAGTAATGATCACCATTGATACGCCGTATCTGCAGACGATATTAGCCCATAAAAATTTTTTCATATTTTGAGCAGTAGGATGAGTAAGTGGCTTAGCCTCAATCCACTTTGTGAAGTAGTCGACGACCACCAGTATCCATTTGTAATTCTTCATGGCTGTTGGCATTAGGCCTAGGAAGTCCAGCCCCCAAATAGTGAAGGGCCAAGATGAATTGATGGGTTTGAGATAGCCTGCAGGCTGCCTATGCATGTCGGCGTAGTATTGGCATTGAGAACACTTCTCCACAAATATCTGAGCATCCTTGTGGATATTCGGCCAAAAGAATCCTTGGCGTAGGATTTGCATAACCAGACTTCTGTCACGAGCGTGGGTTCCACACTCCCCTCGATGGACAGCTTCCATGAATTTTTTGGCTTCCTCAGGCCTTAGGCACTTGGTGAGGGGTCTAGCATAGGACCTTCTGTAGAGCTCCCCATCGATGAGGGTATATTTGGCATAGTCAGGTTTTAGCTTCCTTGCCTCTTGCCTGTTGTTCGGCTGGATCCCATCTTTTAGATAATTGAGGATCCTATCCATCCAGCAAGGTAGCCGCTTTTCAGAGGAAACTTCTGCGCATTCGAATCTAGGCCTTTCGAATGTCTGAGTCAGGCGGAGGTCGGGGAGCCCCTCCTTCGCGAGCCGATCAGCCACTTGGTTTTCTTTTCTGGGGATATGTGTTAGGGAGAAATCCTCGAATTGAGAGATCAAGAACCGGGCCAGTTGCAGATACCTCTTCAGAACCTCGTCCTTTGTCTCAAATGCATGGTTCACCTGGTTGATGGCCAATTGGGAATTGCTGAATACCTGTATGCACTTTACAGCCATGCTGAGTGCGAAGTTCAGCCTTACGATGAGAGCTTCATACTCTACCTGATTGTTTGTTGCTTTGAATCGAAGTGACATGGCTTGATGCAGGGTGGCCCCCATCAGACTGGTTAGAAGAATCCCAGCCCCTTAGGATTTTGATCAGGACGCACCATCGACATGAAGGGACCAGAGGTTTGTCCGGGACCTGGCAGGTGGCGGCTCCGAAGTAGAAAGCTCAGCGATGAAGTCTGCCAGGGCCTGAGCATTGATTACTGTTCGTGGGACAAATATCGTACTCACCTAGCTCATTGAACCATTTGAGCGATCTTCCCGAGACCTCAGAAAGATCTTTGATTTTTTTTTTCTATTAGTAAATAATTTAACCAATTCAGTGGTTGGTCAGTGACAACCTGGATAGTGTGGGACTGGAAATATGGTCACAGCTTCCTTGCTGTCATCAGAAGAGCCAGAGCGAGCTTTTCCAATGTGGGATATCGGCTTTCAGCATCTAGGAGTACGTGACTGGTGTAGAAGATTGGATGCTGCACCTCCTTACCATTGTCTAGGAGGACTGCTGAGACTGCAGTGTCGGACACTCCCAAGTAGAGGGATAGGATCATCCCCTCCTTCGGTGCTACTAATATCAGAGCCGAGGTAAGATATTTCTTCAACTCTGTGAAACCGGTTCGCATTCATCGGTCCACTGGCCCCTCTTATTATTGCGCAGGCATCGAAAGAATGGAGAACACCGATCACCGGCTTTTGAGATGAATC
Organism: Apostasia ramifera; assembly: GCA_019297695.1. Lineage (NCBI taxonomy): Eukaryota > Viridiplantae > Streptophyta > Magnoliopsida > Asparagales > Orchidaceae > Apostasia > Apostasia ramifera. Next base: position 171,665 of record JAEMOT010001385.1, on the reverse strand, counting down.
TACTCAGGCTGTTGATTCGCCCTGCGAGCTTTTGAATCTCTTTCGGCGTGTTTGGAGAGGGCATGCTTAGGATAGCCGATATGTTATCTGGATTGGCTTCTATTCCCCGGGCTGAAACTAGATAGCCCAAAAATTTTCCTGAGGCCGCGCCGAAGGTGCATTTGGCAGGATTAAGCTTAAGGCTACCTTCGGAGGGTATCGAGTGTTTCCCTGAGATTGTTGAGGTGTTCTTCTAAGGTTTTGCTTTTGACCAGAATGTCGTCTACATAGGCTTCAAGATTCCTCCCTCTTTGGTCTTTGAAGATGGCATCAATCATGCGCTGGTAGGTAGCACCGACATTTTTGAGACCGAAGGGCATGACGTTGTAGCAGTATGTGCCGTAGTCAGTGATGAAGGCAGTCTTCTCTTCATCTCCTTTGGCCATCCAGATCTGATGGTACCCAGAGAAAGCATCTAGGAAGCTCATAAGTTCATACCCGAAGGTGCGGTCTACCATCGTATCGATACGAGGGAGAGGGTAGGTGTCTTTAGGGCAAGCCTAATTTAATGTTCGGAAGTCTACACACATTCTCCACTTTCCGTTGGCCTTTCTCACCATGACTACGTTGGTTAGCCATCGAGGGTACTGAACCTCCCTGATATAGCCTGCTCCGAGTAATTTATTGACTTCTTCTTTGACGGCGTCCTGCTTTTCCCCTGCCATTACCCTTTTCTTCTGTGCTATAGGGGAGGCAGTCTTAGATATGTTCAGATGATATTCGCAGACTGTGACGACCAAAGAATAATGATTTGGAGTTTTAAAAATTGAAATTATTTTGGACTCAAAAATAATATTTTGGACCTATTTGTAAGAGAAGGAAAATAGAGGGACCAAATTGCAATTGTGCCAAAAATCAGATAACTCTATCGCGCTGGAACCGCCTTCCGCCCGCTCTTCTCCGCGTGTCGCCCACGCCAGGTGAGAGAGAAATGATTTCTCTTTCCCTCTCAGTTTCTCCCTCTCTGTTTCGCTCGTTCCGCGTCGTCTCCGTGTGCCCGTCTCCGCCTTGCTGTTCCGCCGAGCCAAGCAGAGCCCAGCAGCAGTTGTAGCTGAAGGAGGGAAGGAGGAAAGGATTCAAGCGAGGTTTTTCTAGTCCTATTTCTTCGTATTTCTCCTGCTAATATCAAGCTATCAGAATGACGTATAAGAGGTAGGCAAGAGTTCTAAGTTGGCTATTAAATTAAGTTTATCGGTTAATTAATTAATTTGATATATGTGATTCTATGTGTTATGTTGAAGTACGAATGATATGTATTGCCTATGCTATTTTATGATTGAATCCATGTCGCAGGAATTATTATTACTGCTCAGAATGTTTCATATATTTCGTTATATGTATAGCTGAAAGATTGGAGGTGACTACTAGTCTTTTCAACGTATAAGGCCTGGGCATTTTGAGGGTACCACTGATCCGATGATTGCAGAAAAATGAATCGGCAAGATGGAAAAAGTATTTGAAGGAATCAGGTGTCCAGAAGACCACAAAATATCTTTAGCTGTCACAGTTATGGATGGTATGGCAGATGACTGGTGGACTGAGCACCGGAGGTTCTTCTTTAGTGGTAGATCTATAGATTCTATCACTTGGAAGGAATTTTTGATAGCCTTTCGAGAAAAGTATGTACCACTGTCGGCTCGTGATAAATTTAGAAAAGAATTAACTCATCTGGTGCAATGGGATATGACAGTGACAGAGTATGAAGCTAAATTTACTGCTTTGGCAAAGTTTGCCCCTGCGCTGGTACCTAACGAAGAGGAAAAATGTCATCTTTTTCGCACAGGATTGCGTCATTCAATTCGAGCGGCTGTGGTACCATTTCAGCATGTAGTGTTTTCTAAATTGGTAGAAACAGCAGCGGTGGTAGAGCAGGATCAACTTGAGGGGCAAGCTAGAAGAGAGGCTATAGGAAAGAGGAAAGCTATGGCATGTAAAACTTATTAAGGACCGGCATCAAAGAGGTCTAGCTCAAGTGGAGCTTCTACATCTGCAAGTGCTAGTGGTAGTTCTGGGAGGCCTAGATGTCAGATCTGTGGGAATCTACATGGAGGGGTATGTCGAGTTCGAAATAGGACCTGTTTCAATTGTGGTGAAGTAGGTCATCTTTATAAAGTATGCCCAAGAAAAATGACAGCAAAGGGTGAAGAGTCAGTTCCAACTTCTATAGCTTCCGCTTCTGGTAGTAGAGGTGGAATTGCTGGTGTATCAGGACGGGAACGTAGTACTGCTACTAGATTTGGTGAACGAGGTGCCCAGCCTCGAGTTTATGCATTGACACGTCAGGAGGCTCAAGAGTCACCAGATGTTATAGTAGGTACGCTCAGTTTGAATGATTCACCTGTAATTGTACTATTTGATTCTGGTGCATCACATTCTTTCATTTATAAAAGTATCATACAAAAACTGCAACTAGAAACACGCCCATTAGATGAAGTACTTCATGTTGCTTTACCTGCCGATATCACGATAGGAGTGAAATTATTTGTGGAGGTAGAGATTAAGATTAAAGATCAGAAGTTTTGGGCAAAATTAATTGTTGTACCTATAATTGAGTTTGATGTGATATTAGGAATGAATTGATTATCTGACAATCAAGTAATTATTGATTGTCGAGAAAAGAAGATAAAAGTTCATATTCCTGAATCTTCCGATGTAGTTTATTATGATTATGGGAGGAAGATTCCAGTAGTTACAGCTATTCAAGCTCGTCAACTAGTAAGGAAGGGATGTGAAGCATATTTGGCTATAGCACTGAATGTTAAATCTGAGCCAGTTAAGATTCAGGTCATACCAGTAGTAAAGGATTATCTAGATGTATTCCCTGAAGATTTAACAGGATTACCCCCAGATAGGGAAGTGGAGTTCCCTATAGAACTCATATCAGGGACGAAACCCATTTCTAAAGCTCCTTATTGAATGGCTACTACTGAGTTACAAGAATTGAAAACTCAATTGCAGGAACTATTAGATAAGGGTTACATTCGCCCAAGTATTTCACCATGGGGTGCACCGGTATTATTTGTAAAGAAGAAAGATGGTAGTCTACGATTGTGTATAGATTACTGTGAATTGAATCGAGTGACGATCAAGAACAAATATCCTTTACCCAGAATTGACGATTTATTTGATCAGTTGCAAGGAGCTTCTATATTTTCAAAGATTGATCTAAGATCTGGGTATTATCAGTTGAAGATAAAAGAGGCTGATATTTCTAAAACAACATTTAGAACCAGATATAGGCATTATGAATATTTAGTAATATCATTTGGATTAACGAATGCTCCTGCAGTATTTATGGATTTAATGAATAGAGTATTTCAGCCTTATCTTGATCAGTTTGTTATAGTTTTTATAGATGATATACTGATATACTTAAAGAATCAAGAAGAGCATTCGAAATATTTACACTTGGTGTTATAAAAGTTAAGAGAAAAGAAACTGTATGCAAAATTCTCTAAATATGAATTTTGGCTATCCAGTGTGACTTTCTTGGGTCATGTTATCAGTGTAGAAGGCATATCTGTTGATCCATAGAAAGTTTCTGCAATTACGGAATGGGTAAGGCCAACCAGTGTAACAGAAATAAGAAGTTTTATGGGGATGACTGGCTATTATCGTAAATTTATAAAAGATTTTTCACGGATTGTATTACCACTTACAAGATTGACACAAAAAGCAGTTAAATTTAATTGGAATGCAGACTATGAGACTAGTCTTCAAAGATTGAAAGAATGTCTTATTTCAGCTCCAGTGTTAGCTTTACCAGAGAGTAGTGACAGGTTTCAGATCTATAATGATGCGTCATTCCAAGGGCTGGGATGTGTTCTTATGCAATATGACAGGGTCATAGCTTATGCTTCACGACAGCTACGACCACATGAGAAGAACTACCCTGTACATGATTTAAAATTGGCGGTAATTATTTTTGCACTAAAGATCTGGCGATACTACTTATATGGGGTAAAGTGTGAAGTGTTTACTGATCATCAAAGTTTAAAATATATCTTCACCCAGAAGGAGTTGAATCTCAAACAAAGGCGTTGGCTTGAGTTAATTAAAGATTATGACCTGAAAATTATGTATCAACCAGGTAAGGCTAATGTAATAGCTGATGCCTTAAGTAGAAAAGCTAATTTGAGTATTATAGCTTTACAGAAAGATGACCAGTTAATAGTACTTGAGATGGAGCGGTTATCTTTGGATAAAATTAAAGGTCAAAGTCATGTATGTTTGAGTCAATTAACAGTTAGATCTGAATAGCTTCAACTTGTAAGGGAAGGTCAGAATAAAGATCTGTTTATTCAAAAGATTATCAGGAGAGTTGAAGAAGGAAAACAGAATGATTTTAATATTGATAATAACAGATTATTGAAATATAGAAACAGACTGTGTATACCAGATGTTGATGATCTTAGACATGTGCTGTTATAAGAGGCTCATGGGACAAAATACACTCTACATCCAGGTATAAATAAGATGTATCATGATCTGAAACATATGATGTGGTAGCCTGGTATGAAAAGAGATGTGATTGAAGCTGTTAGTAAATGTATGTCATGTCAACAAGTTAAAAGTAAACATCAGTGACCTCCTGGTTTACTTCAACCATTGTCTATTCCTGTATGAAAATGGGAAGAAGTGGCTATGGATTTTATAGTTGGACTACCGAGATCACAACAAGGACATGATGTTATTTGGGTGATTGTTGATAGATTGACTAAATCAGCTCATTTCTTGCCAATCAAAGCTACTGATTCTACTGATAAATTAGCTAAAATTTATGTGGATCAGATTGTAAGATTGCATGAAATACCATCTGCTATTGTATCAGATCGAGATCCAAAGTTTACTTCTCGATTTTGGCAAAAAGTACATCAAGCATTTGGTACCAAATTGAAATTCAGTACAACATTTCATCCTCAGACTGATGGTCAGACAGAAAGAACTATTCAAACTCTTGAGGATTTGCTACGATTATGTGTGTTGGATTTTGGAGGAGGTTGGGAAACACATATTCCATTGATAGAATTTGCCTATAATAACAGTTATCAGTCCAGTATTGAGATGGCACCCTATGAAGCTTTATATGGAAGAAAATGTCAATCACCATTGTGTTGGTATGAAGGTGAAAGTCGAGCTATTTTGGGACCTCAATTAGTTAATGAAACTACTGAAAAGATCAAATTCATATGAGAGAAACTATGCACAGTTCAAGATAAACAAAAAAAGTATTATGATGCTCGACATAAGAAAATAGAATTTGAAGTGGGGGACTAGGTATTTCTTAAAGTGAGCCCAATGAAAGGTGTAGTGCGGTTTGAAAAAGCTAGTAAGTTAAAATCTCGTTATATTGGACCTTTTCCAATTAAAGAAAGAGTTGGGGCTGTAGCTTACAGACTTATGTTACCATATGAATTGGAGGGAATACATGATATTTTTCATATATCAATGTTAAGGAAATATGTACCAGATTCTTCACAAGTGGTTCAGTTTGATCCAAAACAGATGAAGATAAAGTCAAATTTGAGCTATAAAGAGGAACCAATCAGAATCTTAGCAAAAGATGTTAGACGATTAAAGAATAAAGAGATTCCTATGATTAAAGTCATATGGAGCAATCAGACTGAGGAAGAAGCGACTTGGGAATCTGAAAATGAAATGAAAAAGTTTTATCCAGATCTCTTTGCTTAATTTCGAGGACAAAATTCTTCAAAGGTGAGGAGAATTGTGACGACCAAAGAATAATGATTTGGAGTTTTAAAAATTGAAATTATTTTGGACCTATTTATGAGAGAATGAAAATAGAGAGACTAAATTGCAATTGTGCCAAAAATCAGATAACTCTATCGCGCTGGAACCGCCTTCCGCCCGCTCTTCTCCGCGTGTCGCCCGCTCCAGGTGAGAGAGAAATGATTTCTCTCTTTCCCTCTCGGTTTCTCCCTCTCTGTTTCGCTCGTTCCGCATCATCTCCGTGTGCCCGTCTCCGCCTTGCTGTTCCGCCGAGCCAAGGAGGGAAGGAGGAAAGGATTCAAGCGAGGTTTTTCTAGTCCTATTTCTTCGTATTTCTCCTGCTGATATCAAGCTATCAGAATGACGTATAAGAGGTAGGCAAGAGTTCTAAGTTGGTTATTAAATTAAGTTTATCGGTTAATTAATTAATTTGATATATGTGATTCTATGTGTTATGTTGAAGTACGAATGATATGTATTGCCTATGCTATTTGATGATTGAATCCATGTCGCAGGAATTATTATTACTGCTCAGAATGTTTCATATGTTTCGTTATATGCATGATTTTGATTAAGCTATATGTGGATTGGAATATTGGTTTCTATGTGAAATAAATGTATAAGAATGTTAAGAGCAAGATGATATATTTAACTGAGTTGTTTATCAAGTCAAAAGGCAGAATATGATCTGCGGACTTGGAACAACTAGATGTAATTATAAAGATGTGTTTTAAGTTCGACAATGTATTAAAAGGGTTTCTTGACGTGTTTCTGTCCCTGCCTGCTCGAGTCATGCCAATGCCAATGCCAGATGTGGTAACCTACCCAATTGTTGGGGATGGTTGCCAAGATGTGATGGTTATATGTTATGTGGCACTCCTCTAGATGTTTTAGGAGTTGCCAAAGATTCTATGTATATATGATGATAAAAAAGAGGCAGTTGTGACGTAGACCAAGAAACCGGGGCCCAAAAGATAAAAGTTTAAAGAATAAAAAGGTTTAATAGCGGATTATTATTTTTGCATGTTAATGTGATATCAGCATTTATTTTATGACTGTCAATTATCTTGATTATTTATTATTCATGCTAATAAGAAAGTATGATGTATGTTTGCTTGTAATAGTTTTACTTAGCAAGTTAGTACTTATTGCTTACTCAGTCCTAAGGTTGGTGGACTGATGCCTTTATTGGCAGGTACTGGTGAAGAATGAGGCACACGGGAGGTTTACGAACACTGAATCAAAGGGGTTTTGTTTCTAGTTTGATCTTTTTCTTACTGTATAAGTTAGATGTAAATTATGGTTTGTGAATCAATAAATATGTGTTAAACATGATTTTTATTGTATTAGTTGTTATTTTAATTATATTGCTTCTGTTGTATGAGTTAAAAGTTTTATGTTTAATCTTCCCTTTAATTTATGTGAGTTTCGTGGTGTTCTGAAAAGGGGACGTCATGCGTGGTGTCTCAAAAGGGGGATGTCACACAGACCATCTTGTCAACAACTGTAACATCTTCGGGAGACCACGTGAAGACATCGATATACTCAGAAAGCAAGGCGATGACTTCCGCCTGCTGCTTGTCATTCAATGAAGATGATATGTTTACAATTTTAGAAGAGTCTCCCCCCCCAAGGTTACATTGATGACCCCTTCCTGTGGTACAACTGACTGAAACTCCCTGGGATCCAATTGATCGACTACAAGCTGCGCCGCTATTTAGAAACAGCGGGTAGCTTGTCTAGCGTTTTCTCTGAGGGTGACAATGCTGCTAGGCGTCGTGAACTTTGCGCATAGGTGAGGCGTGAAAATCACCATCCTAAAGGAGTTTAGTGTCGTCCTTCCAAGGATAGCATTATAGCCTGACTTAGCTCTGATGATGGTAAAGCTGTTGAACTCTTATCGATTTTGATGAAAACAAACACGTTAATAATATACTCGATTAATTATTTTTTAAATATTAGTATAAATTGTACTTAAGCTTTTCAGGATCAAGAAGGATGATCGTCGAGATAATTTTGACTCAAGATTTATGAAATCAAGCCAAGAATAAAAAGAAATGAAGTTGATCAAGATTGCTGAGAAAAGAAGCATCAAATCGAAAAATAAACTTCAAAGATGCATTTGCTATAAAATTTTAGACCATCATGTAAGTGCAAAAAATTTATAGCTCATTTATCTGGAGAAAATTAAAATAAATATAATTAAATTTATTTGTGATTTTTCTATTATTTTTATTTTTTTTTTGGATGAATTAAGATTTTCGAAAAATTTTAAATTACAGGAGTATTTTTTTTTAATTACGTGTTTTCTTCGATCTTCAATATTTGAAATTTTTGATTGAATTTAATTAATAATTTTACTATTTAACATGTCGCTTCGATTTAAATCGATAAAATCTATTTTCAAAAAAAAATATATACATATATACTACTTATAATAAATGAATAAAAAAATTATAAATAAAATTAAATAATTACTTACAAAAATATATTACTTGAATTTCATGAAATACTTTTGTGATCAATTTTGGATGCTTTCAACTCGTACAAAACTCGATATTTTGAATTACTCGATATTTTAAATTCCACCAATATTTTTAAATTCCTACTTCCTTCTTTTACTCCTTAAAATCAGCCATAAAATATGCTAAGTGGCTGATTTTATCCCCAATTAATTTATGAAAAATTGTAATACTCAAATTACTAATTTACTCCTCATTTTATCTATAAATAAGAGAAATTTTGAGTTAATACTCCTCTTTGGCCAACTTAATCTCCGAGCTCTCTCATTTTTAAGCTGAAAAAATTCTCTCCTCAAGCTTAAAGTTTTTGTTCACAATGTTGGGAGTCGATTCTAGGAGTTCTTGGATCATCAGAGGTGTTTCTAATCGGGTATTTTTTATTTTCTCTCCGAATCGATTTTTTTTAAAGATTCATGAATTTTTATACTACTGATTTGAGCTCTAAATAACTTAAAAATTTTACTACATCTTTCTGGGAGCTTTTATATCTAAAATTTTTCTTGGAATTTTTTGGTGAACAAATTTTTCTCTGAAAATTTATATTTGTGTCTCGATTTTTTAATTTTTATAAATAGTATAAAATTCAAATAATTTCAAAATTTTTATAGTAGACTATTTAGGTAATACTTCATATACAGAAAAAGTTTTAGATGTTTTTGCTAAGCATTATTTTCTAGAAAATTATTTGAAGTTTCTATTTACTCGATTTTATATCATATTGAAATATTTCATCGAGTTTGATTTCTCTTTCTCTTCTCTTTATATTTCACAGAATATTGAGAAAGATAATACTAAAATTTTCTCCAGAAAGTGGAGTTGGCTTCTTTGCACATAGAGCTCTCATTAAATTTTAAATTGAGTTAATTTATCTCTTGTACGACCCATAAGGGTCATCGTCTTTTATTTTTATTTTTAGCTTTGAGTCTCCCTGCGCGGAGAGGGATTTTTTTTACTTGTCCCCAAGTAAAAGGAGAGGTGAGGTTGTTCCTTTCCCTCGGTAAAAAAGGATCTAAAGATTGGTTTGTGCCTTTGAACCGAAAAAGCATAGGTTTTCTCCTTGTATTAGGGCTTGAGCTTGGCCATAACAAGCTTGGGATAGTGGAACCCCGAAGGAGGAACAAAGGGGAGTGAATTAGGCAAGAAAATAGCCGAACCACTATACATCGTGTGTCTTCTTTCACTTCTGTATTTTTTTTTTATTATTTAGAGGCTGGTGTACTTGATAGTTATTTTATTTTTAAAGCCTCAAAATAAAATTTCAGTAATTAGATTTTGGACATAATAAATTGAGCTAATTCAAAATATTTAATAATTTAAATTGTCCAAACTATGTGAGATAACTAAAATTGGTAGGTTAGCTAATTTAAGTTTGGGCCTACTCACCCCCAAATTTAATTAACATAACCAAGGATTCAAATAACTTAATTATAGCAATGGAACGAAATTGGGTTAGTACATTAGGTAAATTTAATTTACCTAACAGAAAACTTCCGATGATCAGAAATACTTTGATTTGTCCATCCCACTATAATTAAGTTAGTTAATCATCAAATTTACATTCTGCAATTTTACTTACTGCATCTAACTAACATTTACTTTCTTGTACCACTAACATTTATTTTCCTGTACTACTAACATTTACATACTGCAATACTAACATTTACTTTCTGCATTTTTTTTACTAACATTTACTTAATGTATTTTTTTTTTCTTTTTGCACACTAACTTTTATTTCTCTATAATTTTTTTTTCTTTCTCTGACTTTTTGTTATCTTTTTCTTTTTGTGTACATATACATATACTATATATATACATATACATATATACTAATATATATATATATATATATATCTATTTATATATATATATACATATTACTCTTACTTATTTTTTTGCAGGTGCCACTTTAAAATTGCTCAATTACTAATGCTGAAAAGATTTGCTTGAACGCTCTTGCTTAAAAATAATAAAAGCCTCACAATAATAAGTAGCTTTAAAAGTACTTAATTTTTTTTGTAACATATATATTAATCAAATTTTAAAAGTTTAATTACACCCAATTCACCCCCCTCTTGGGTGTGCAAGTGGACCAACAAAAGTTGACCATGCTCATAGCGTGGCAGTTATCATCACCAAAGGATGCGTGTAAGGTAACGAATCCCAGAGGTTGAACCCTTTTCCCGGAGAAACCAAGCAAGGTGGTTCCAGCGCGGAGGAGGTTCGTCTCTTTGAGTCCCATCTGGAGGAAGGCAGATTCAAACAGGATGTCAGCGGCGCTCCCAGAGTTGAGGAGCACTTGTCGAACATCGAAGTCAGCTATGCGGGCGACGACCACAATCGGGTCGTTATGCAGATTGCCCTGCTGGGGGAGATCTCCACTGTAAAAAGTGAGGGGAATAGATGAAGAATGTTGCTCAGAAATACCGCTAACCTCGATTACTTGGCGGGGAGCGGTAGGGTCAATGCTAAAGATAGCATTGATCGTCCTGGTGGTCGGAGGGTAAGGGCGTTCTGTTTGACTGGGGCGTGAAGATGGTATGGCCTTAGCAGGGGTTTCAGCAACCTCGGGGGCCTTCCCGTTCTGGATAGCAGTGAAGGTTGGCATCATTTGCATGAATTCTTCGAGCTTGCCTTGGTTCATCAGTTTTTCAAGCAGGGCCCTGAGGCCTCGGCACTTGTGAAGCCTGTGCCCGTAATTCCCGTGGAACTCACAATTGTTGTCGGGATCCACCCCGACCGGAGGTGCTGGCCTGGATCCGGCAGGTCGGATCCAGCCCTGTTTAACGGCCGTCATATAGACCTCGGGGAGCGGTTGAGAGAGAAAAAGTTTTTGATGCTGGACGTGTCGAGGCTTTCCTTCATCTCTATCACGGCTTTTGGTCATATGCATCCTCGTGGCCGGGGGTTCAGTACCCCGATGTTTTCTCTTTCTTTTCTCCTGCTTAACTCTGGGAGCGTCTGTGGGAGAGGATTCAGCATTCTCGAGAAGCATAAATTGGCTGGCCCTAGCCACCAGTTCTGGGTAACTCTGAGGTTTAGCCAACTGCAGGGATTTGGACAGATCCCCCACTTTGAGTCCCCTCCGGAAGTTGTGCATGGCCACCGCAGGGTCTAGGTCTTCGGCTTTTGCCGCAGCAGTGAAGAAGTGGTTGGTGTAATCCCGGAGACTCTCTCTCTCGCCTTATTTGATGTTGGCGAGTACCATGTCAGAGATGACCATTCGGGTCCAACCGATGAAATGGGCGATCAGCTCCCATTTCAAATGTTCGTAGGAAGAGATGTGTCCCCTGGGCAACTTGATGAACCAGCTGAATGCTGCCCCTTTCAGCGTGTTGGCCAGAAGGTGGCATCTAGTGGCTTTGTCCGGTTGACGGTAACGGACTGCAGCCTCGAACCCTTGTACATGCTCACGCGGGTCGGTTACACCCCTATAGACCTCTAACCTGGGTGGCCTGAAGTCCTCTGGGATTGGGGCCAGCCGGATGGCATCGGAAAAAGGAGCGTTGCCATCCATTGGCCCGAAGAAGGGGTCAGGCCCGTGATGAGGGGTCTGGACACCCGAAAAGTAGGGGTCTCTTCCGGCGAGGAAAGGAGGGAAGGCAGGTGGAAGGAAAGCAGGTTGTGGTAATGGACATGGTGGAAGAGAATTCTGGCGAGCCTCCTGGAGGCGGAAAGGGCGTCTGGGCGGTCTGGAAGAACCAAATGTTTGGACAAAAAGTGCTGCGGTTGGGGGCGCTGGGGCGGGAGCCCCAGCAACCGGAGGAGGTGGAGCCAGGACCGTCGCTACCGGAGAAAATAACTCTAGGGCCGCCGCGACCGGCGAAGAAGGCGCTGGAGCTGCCGCGACCGACCGAGGAGGAGCAGGGACCGCCACTACCAGTGGGTGAGGGAGTATTGCACACACTGGTTGTGTCTGCCTGAGAATCACGGGCTGCTGGGCTGTAAGACCGGTGACCAGGTCAGTGAGATTTGCGAGCATCCCCTGAAGTTCTGAGACACGGGTGCCCCTGGAAGAGGAAGCGGATTCAGCGTGGCGCCGAGAAGTTGAGGCCGAAGCCCTGTCGTCCGACGCTCGGACAGAGGGTTCTCCCGCGTGCATACTGCGGGCAGCGGAGTTTGTTCTGCACGTTCTGGCCACCATCTTCCTGGGGTCTCAATGAAAGCACCAAAAGATGTTGACGTAGGATGTAGGGGATCCCAAGGAACACCGAAAGAGAAAGAGAGTTCCAGGAGACGGCAGCGCGCAGGGGGATAAGCCTGTTAATAGAGGCTCAAGGAAGAGAGAGGGAGAGAGAGAGTTCGGAGCATCCAGAAGAACACACAGAGATTTAAGGTGGTTCAGGGAGAAAATCCCCTACGTCCACCGGGCGATCAGCGACGAAGGTTTACTGATGAGAGAAAGTAGCCGCCAAAGTCAATACAGTGCTTTTGAAAGAGAAAGAAAAGAAAAGAGAGAGAGCTCCTCAGTTGGGGCTCTGATACAATGAGGGTGGAAGAGTTTGGGGAGTTGCCTGCACCCTGGATGCTCCTCTGATTTCTGATCTTTTGTCCTCTCTCCGATTGATTTTTCGGATCGATCCTTTTACCTGGAGACTGTTTCAGGGTATTTGTAGGAGATGGAGTGCATAGCTTTATCCTGATTTTTCGGAAGAAAGGAGGTGGACAAGCTCTGAGTTTGCGCCGCTTGTCGGCCGTTGGAGGAGCCAGAAGCCGCGAAAGGAGGATGAAATCTTTTAATATTGGTACTACTTCTGGGGATCCGTGATGGTTGAAGCATGCGGATCCTTAGTTTGTGGGTTTGGAAAAAAAGTGTTTTGTACGGAAAACGGCGCGGTTGGGTCAAGCTGATTGTGACAGGCACCGCTTTGTAATCTCGTGCCCGACGTTACCAAGGATGATCCTGGCTCATCTTGGATGAGGCTAAGTGAACCCTCGTGACCTGGGTTAGACCCGGTCAGGAACCTGCAAGAACAGAAGAGTTAGCAAATGAATGAAAGTAACAAGAGGCCAGCCAAGCGTCACGTGTACGGCCAGGATGCAGCGTAGGATCCACCTGTTAACATTTATAATTCAATTTTAATATTTTTTTTTATTATTTTATATTTTAATTCTATATTTTTACTATAATTTCTCCTTATCCTTTTTTTTAAGTTGCTTTTTTCATTATCTTTATATCATGATATAAAATGTTAATTTTTTAAAATTTAAAATTAAATTTTTAATTATACATTTATTTTATTTCTTCAATCTATTTTCTTTTCTCTTTCACAATTTTCAATTCTATTATAAATATTTTTTTAAAATAAATATTTTAAATTAGGATAATATTATCATAAAATTTATTAAAAAATTAATATTTTTTAAATTAAAAATTATTCATTGAATTCAAACCCGACTCTAACTAGTGATTTGAGTCTAAGTCGGATTCATTAAATGCATGGGTCAAATCTAATTTTATGTACAGTGAAATTAACTCAACTGATGCACCACTAATCACTGGAGAACTATTAATTTTATGTAATAAAAAAGATATGCGGCACTAATAAATGGCCAATAATATTATTAAATTTATTAAAATGTTTTTATTATATATTTATGTAATCGGTGCGCATAAACATATATATATATATATATATATATATATATATATATATTGATTGTAGGTGCGCAAATATTGCCTAATATGAGAACTTCCATATAAAAGTGGGCAAATTACACTTAAGTCTTTGAGTTTAACGCTTAATATTATACAGGTTCATATTTTTAAATTTATAACATCGGTGTTCTTGAGTTTTAATAAATTATCAAATGGGTCTTTTTTCATTTTTTTATTATTAAATTTTTTTAAAATTATCATTTTACCCCCCGTCATTTTCTCTCTCCTCTCGATCTGGCGCACGCTCGCAGGCCACGCTCTGCCGGCGGTCGCGCAGGCCCGCTCGCGTGCGCCGGATCGGGAGGAGAGAAAGAACGGCAAGGGGTAAAATAATAATTTTAAAAATTTTTAATAATAAAAAAAGAAGAAAGTACCTATTTGATAATTTTTTAAAACTCACGGACCCGATGTTATAAATTTTAAAACATGGACCTGTGTGATATTAAGCATAAACTCAGGGACCTGGGTGTAATTTACCCTAAAAAAATTCCTAATATGAGTACAGTGTTCTCTCAATTTGCGCTTATATGAATTCACAAGAATATAAATAATATATCAACAAAAATATAAATACATGTATCACAGAAAATAAAGCGAACGCATAAGCGCGCACGCGCGCGCGCACACACACACACATAT
>JAEMOT010001385.1:141666-156978 GCA_019297695.1 Apostasia ramifera | reverse complement strand
ATATATATATATATATGTATATTAGAAAATTGTTAACACGTGGTTTCAGCGCTGCATCCCTGCCGTACACGTGGTTCCAGCACTGCATCCCTGCCGTACACGCCACGCCTACCTGGTGTTTAGCTTTTATTTATTTACTAACTCATCTATCTGTTCTCACAGGTTTCTGACCCCGGTCAAATCTCGAACACGAGGGTTCAATCAAATCTCGGACACGAGGATCAACCAAGCCTCATCCATGATGAGCCAGGACCATCCCTGGTAACGTCGGTGACGATATTATAAAGCAGTGCCTGTTACAATCAGCATGGTCCGACCGTGCTGATTCCCGTACAAGGCCTTCTTTCCAAGACACGCAAATCAAGGGTTCACATGCCCCAGCTATCACGGATCCCTAGAAGCAGTACCAATATTAAAAGTTAGCATCCTCCTTTTGCGGTTTTTGGTCCCTCCGGCGGCCGATAAGCGGCGCGAACCCAGAGCTTGTTTACCTCCTTTCCTCCGAAAATTCAGGATAAAGCTGCATCATCTGCTGCCTACAAATACCCCTGAACATTCTTCAAGCAAAGGATCCAAAAACTGAGCACCCAGGAAGAGTAGAATCCCTCCTCTATCACCTCTTGTAAAACAAGAGCTTGAGAACAGGAAAAGCTCTCTTTCTCCTTCTCTCTCTTCCTCTTGTAAGCTCTTTGTATTAGCCTTCACGGCTACCTTTTCCCATTAGTGAAACTTCTTCGCTGATCGCTCGGTGGACGTAAGGGATTTCCTCCCTGAACCACCTTAAATCTTTGCGTGTTATTCTGGATGCCCCGAACTCTCTCTCTCTTAAGCCTCCACTAACAGGCTTACCTCTCTGTGCGTCGTCGTCTCCCGGAACTCTCTCTTTTTTTTGGTGTTTCTTGGGTTCCCCTACATCCTACGTCAACATCTTCTGGTGCTTTCATTGAGACCCTGGGAGGATAGTGGCTAGAACACGCCGAACCAACTCCGCTGCTCGCAGTGCGCATGCCGGAGAACCTTCCATTCGAGGGCCGCACGACAGGGCTTTGGCCTCAACTTCTCGGCGTCACGCCAAATCTTCTTCCTCTTTCAGGGGAACCCGTGTCTCAGAACTTCAGGGGATGCTGACGAATCTCACTGACCTAGTCACTGGCCTCACAGCCCAACAGGCTATGATTCTCAGGCAGACTTAGCCAGTATGAGCAGTACTCCCTCTCCCGGTGGTGGAGGCGGCCCCTGCTCCTCTCACGCCTGTCGCGGCGGCTCCTGGTCCTCTTCCTCCGATTGCGGCGGCCCGAGAAGCTCTTCCGTCGGTAGCGGCAGCCCCTGTACCCCCTCCCCTGGTCACTGAGGCTCCTGCTCTCGTGCTTCCAGTCGCGACGCCTTCTATTCAGACGTCTGGCTCTTCTCAACTGCCTAGACGCCCCTATAGCCTCCAGGAGGTTCACAAGAATCCTCTTCCACCATGTTCGCTACCACAACCTGCTTTCCTTCCACCTGCCTTCCCCTTTGCCGGAAGAGACCCCTCTTTCCAGGTGTTCAGGCCCCTCATCATGGGCCTGACCCCTTCTTTGGACCAATGGATGACAATGCTCTTTTTACTGACGCCATCCGACTGGCCCCAATCCCAGAAGACTTCAGACCACCCAAACTTGAGGCCTACAGGGGCGCGACCGACCCCCGTGAGCACATACAAGGGTTCGAGGCCGCGGTCCGTTATCGCCAGCCAGATAAGGCTACGAAATACCACCTCCTGGCGAACACCCTAAAGGGGGCGGCATTTAGCTGGTTCATCAAGCTCTCCAGGAGTCACATTTCCTCCTATGAACACCTGAAATGGGAGCTGATCGCCCGTTTCATCGGTCGAACCCGAATGGTCATTTTCGACGTGGTGCTCGCCAATATTAAGCAAGGCGAGAGGGAAAGCCTCCGGGATTACACCAACCGCTTCTTCGTCGCCACGGCAGAACCTGAAGATGTCGACCCTGCAGTGGCCATGCATAAGTTTCGTAGGGGACTCAAGGTGGGGGATCAGTCTAAATCCCTACAGTTGGCTAAACTTCGAAGCTACCAAGAGCTGGTGGCCAGAGCCAACCAATTCATGCTCCTCGAGGATGCCGAGTCCTCTCCCCCCGATGTTTCTAGAGCCAAGCAGGAGAAAAGAAAGAGAAAACATCGGGGTGATGAACCCCCGGCTACGAGGATACAGGTAGCCAATAGTCGTGATCGAGATGAGGGAAAGCCATGACACGTCCATCACCAGAAACATTTCTTCTCCCCGTCGCTTCCTGAAGTCTATGTGGCGACCGTCAAACAAGGTTGGGTCCGACCTGCCGGACCCAAGCCAGCGCCTCCAGTCGGAGTAGATCCCGACAATTATTGTGAGTTCCACGGGAACTACGAGCACAAGCTTTCGAAGGGACCCCTTCTCTTCTTGGGAACCTCGCTGAGAATCAATTTCAGATAAGGTCCCTCAGTCCTCTTCTTTTCTTGGCCTCCGTTGGCCTTATTCCCTTCCTTCTTTTCCCCTATGACAATCCCTTTGACACCCTTAGGGATTGTCTGGGGCTCGACGGCTGACACAAGTCCCTTCCCTTTTCCCGTGTACCCCAGCTCAGCCAAGGTTTTTCTGTCGTCTCTGGCATCCTCAGGAGAGGATATCACATCGACGGCGGTCCCGCCGCAGACCAGCTCCTGAACCTCTATCACCTCTTCCTCCCCTACCTCAGTAACCTCTTTATTGAGCTGGGTGGCAGGAGGCTGCTCCCTCTTGGCCCTCTTCATAAGAACCGTGCCGGGAGGTAGGGCGACCTCCTTGAAGACACCATATCTCAACGCCTTGGCGTACAGGGATATGTCGTTCCTCACATGCCTGAGAAAGTCCTTCAGGGGCCAGCTCTGCCCCTTTAGCCTCTCTAGGTTTTTCAGGGTGTCTTGCCCAGCCATCCACTTGGCGTCGCCGACAAATTCAGAAAGGCACGTGCCGGGCGTCAAGGGTTTTGAAATGGAGTTCTATTCTCTTTCATCTTTACTATTATCGTCTGATGTTTTATAATCGTGCACTAAGATAGTAACTTTCCTTTTAACTTAGAATTTATCATTGATTTTATACTTTCACACTTATGAATTCTTGTTTTTCCTCTTTTCTAATCTCGTGGTACCTGTCTCAAACACGAAAAAAAGACAAACACAAACAGAATTTATTCAAAATAAGTTTTTGAAAGAAAAAATATATTTCATTAATGATAAAACTTATTACAAATTTATTTTCTCTATTCTCTTATATGTTTCTCTCTTGAGTACAGGAAAAATAAAGAAAATACAAGGCTTCAGAACTTAGACACTTAGTGTAATAGTTTCGACCTCAGGCACTAGGGAACCCCCCTCTTTGAGATCAATTTATTACACTCCTGACAGTAAGAGGCAGATCGTCCGGGAGCTACTAGGACTCCTCTCCTCAACTATCGTCCCTTCAAATATAATGTTGATGATGAGGCTAAGGAGTTAGGAGAGAACGAAGGCAAGTCACTTCTGGCTCCCTAGGTGATCCTGCTGCTGGACTTCTGGAGGAGCACTCTGACCTAGCCATCTGGCCTCGAAGGGAGTAACTTGACCCTCTTCAAGACTCCTGCGTAGGGGAGACAAATGATATCCCCAGCCAATGTAGGAC
This sequence comes from Apostasia ramifera, assembly GCA_019297695.1. Lineage (NCBI taxonomy): Eukaryota > Viridiplantae > Streptophyta > Magnoliopsida > Asparagales > Orchidaceae > Apostasia > Apostasia ramifera. The sequence goes on along the minus strand of JAEMOT010001385.1, from coordinate 153,308 downwards.
CTTGCTGGAGGAACCTCCTCTAAGCAGTGGCTCCTAGCGTCGAAGAATCTGTCTGGTCCCTTAGGACTATAGAAGGGAAGAATAGCAGGACTTCTGATATTCTCTTAATTTGATATACTTATATCAACCAATGTCTGCAAGAGAATATCAAAAGCTATTTGGTTCTTCACGTGGTGACCCATCGGCGAGGCACTGACGATGTTCACTGCCCTCCTCACCGCTTCTTCCAGATCCTCCATACGCCGTCCCCGCCATCCGGAGCTATTCTCTACCATGGCCCACAAGGAGTGAACCTCGGACTTCAGCAACTCCTCCCGGTGGCGAGTTTCGGAGACCGCCTCCTTCGCCCCCAACGATACCTCCCTGGCCTTTGCAACCTCATCCCTTAGCCAGCTTCTTTCTTCTTTCAAAGCCTCCTTCTCATCATATAACTCCTTTATCCTTTTTTGGAGGTTTTTGACATGAGCAGAATGGGCCTAGTTCACATCCAATAGGCTGTGGTGGAACTCTCCCCTTGCAGCCTCACTTTTACTGGCCCATTCTGCTTTGCTCAGAGCTAGAGAAGCCAACTTGTCTTTCAGATTGTACAACTTCCCTAGCTCCTCCCTGTGATCACCTTGAGAATGCTTTGTGACTTGCAACAAAGCGCCCTCCAGCTCCTCTGTCCTCCAAAGATGGCGAGCCTCCCCTTCCTCCTTGCCCTTCAGAGATTTTAATACCTCCAGAACCTTGGAGGTGCTCCCCAGGATCTTCTCCTCCTCTCTCCTTATCTCGAACAACCTTTCTCCCAATACGCCCCACATCTCTCCAGTGCTGGGGGCGACATTGGAGGCAGCTGGAGGAACCCTCCCCTTCTCCTTAATCGCTTCCTCCATCTTGCCTCCTGGCCCTTCAATGCCAAGGGCAACTTCAGGAGCAACCTGCAGGGGCATCTCCTTCTCCCCCTTAGTCACCTCCTCCATCTTACTGCCCTCCTCCTTTCTTCCCTTTTCTTAGTTTTCCTCAACATTTCGGAGATTCGCTGGAAGGAAAGAAGGGAAGAGGGGCTTCCTTTTCTTCTCAGAAGGAGGGATTGATATACCAGGAGGAGCGGGATCACAAATCTTGAGGGGTGTCCTCTTCACGCCCTCTGCAGAAGGAACCCTGAACCTGGGAAGGAGCCGCGCAATCTCTTTATTCTTGAGCAGGATCTTCCCAGACGCTAATTTTTCCCTGGCAACCATCTCACTCACCAGGATTACCTCCTTCAGCTCTCTAGCCTTTAGAGGCGGTTTGACAGGAGAATCAGATATAACCACCACTTCTGTGGCCTCTGCACCTGCTAGCTCCTGCCCAGATCCCGGCGTCCGCGCCAGCACCACAGCTCCCACTCCTTCCTCTTGGAGCATTTCAACAGGCTCCGCCGTCGTCGGTTTCGGCAACCCTTCAGATGGTTCCTGTTGCCTCCTCTTCTCAGGAGGAGGGGCATCAACAGGAGGATCGCTGGCCCTCTTCTTTGAGAAGCTTGATAGGGTCACCCACTTCTTCCTCTCCGCCATCTCTTTAACGTTAACACGTGGTTCCAGCGCTGCATTTCTGCCATACACGTGGCGCCTACCTGGCGTTTAGCTTTTATTTATTTACTAACTTATCTATCTGTTCTCACAGGTTTCTAACCATGGTCAAACCTCGAACATGAGGGTTCAATCAAACCTCGGACATGAGGATCAACCAAGCCTCATCCACGACGAGCCAGGACCATCCCTGATAACGTCGGTGACGATGTTACAAAGCATTATCTGTTACAATCAGCTTGGTCCGACCGCATCGATTCCCGTACAAAGCCTTCTTTTCAAGACACATAAATCAAGGGTCCGCATGCCCCAGCTATCACGAATCCCCAGAAGCAGTACCAACATTAAAAGTTAGCATCCTTCTTTTGCGATTTTTGGTTCCTCCGGCGGCCGACAAGCGACGCGAACCCAGAGCTTGTTCACCTCCTTTCCTCTGAAAAATCAGGATAAAGCTGCATCATCCGCTGCCTACAAATACCCCTGAACAGTCTTCAAGCAAAGAATCCGAAAATTAAGCACCCAGGAAGAGTAGAATCCCTCCTTTATCACCTCTTGTAAAATAAGAGCTTGAGAACAAGAAAAGCTCTATTTCTCCTTCTCTCTCTTCCTCTTGTAAGCTCTTTGTATTAGCCTTCACGGCTACTTTTTCTCATTAGTGAAACTTCTTCGCTGACCGCTCGGTAGACGTAGGGGATTTTCTCCCTGGACCACCTTAAATCTTTGTGTGTTGTTCTGGATGCCCCGAACTCTCTCTCTCTTAAGCCTCCACTAACAGGCTTACCTCTCTGCACGCCGTCGTCTTCCGAAACTTTCTCTCTTTTTTAATATTTCTTAGAATCCCCTAGATCCTACGTCAATAGAAATATAAATTTTTAAAATCTAGCGCACAAGATGATAGCGCAGGATGATAATCACGTAACATCATAAATCTAAAAGCAATTTAGATTAATGAAGTAGAATCAGTTATGTACTTTATAGCTAATCATTTTTGTGTTTCAGCACAATGCTTTATTATGATATAAATTTTTTGAATAAATATTAAAGGTTAATTAAATAAAAAGTAACGTTTGATTTAATATAACATTAATATTATGTTATTTATTTAAATAACTTGATGTGAAGTTATTATATTTTTAGTAATAATTTTTAAATTTTTGTAAAATTAAAATATATATTATTAAATTAAATAAATATTTATTTTAAATTATAAGACATAATATCAAAATAAAACTTCTCCAAACAAACATTTCCAATTTTTTTTAAAGAAAATGGGAAGCATCACCGTCTTGTAAAAAAAAAATAAAAAGTATAACTCTTATTTAAAATTTGGGGCAATTATATCAGCTTAAACAAAAAATAAAAATAAAAATTCATTAATAAAAAAAAATTTACATACAGAACATTGAATTTATCATAAATTACGCATTTCATCATTGTTTAGTAAATATTACGTATATTACATTTTATTTATGAGTTTTATATGTCTATTATAATAATAGTCAATATAAATAAAATATGATATACATAATATTTATTAAATAATAATAAAATATATAATTTATGATGAATTAACATTATATGTAAATTCCCTAAAAAAAATTGGTAGTGCTAAAGCTTATCGGACGGCGAAAGAGCTTCGTCGTCCACTATAAATTCTTCCGGGGTCACCAACTGTCCATTATCCGGTTATCCCTTCCCTTTCTGCCTTCGCCCACTAAAACCCAGCACAAGCGAAGAAGAGGAAGAAGAAGAAGAAGGAGCTGATCGAGATCAATGAACTCCCTTCAAGTCTTTCACTGTCTCCCTCTCCGTCTCTCCACTGCTCCTCCAACTCCACGGAGACTGAAAATTCCTACAATTTTCTCCTTCCGCCCTCCACTTTCCGTCCCCTGCTCGTCCTCCTCTTCCAGTTACGCTCCCGATGAGGTTCCCATCGATGAGGAGTTCCTCAAGAAGTACGCCCCCAAGGAGAAGGAATCAGAGGACGAGGCCCGCCGCCGCAACTGGATCGAGCGGGGGTGGGCTCCATGGGAAGAAATCCTCACTCCCGAGGCTGATTTCGCGCGCAAGAGCCTCAACGAAGGGGAAGAAGTTCCCCTTCGCTCCCCTGAGGCCATCGAGGCCTTCAAGATGCTCACACCGTCCTACCGCCGGAAGAAGATGGAGGAGAGCGGTCTCTCTGAGGAAGAGTACAACGCGCAGCAGTTTGCCATTAAGGGAGAAATACCCGATCCGATTGAGACTTACTGGGCCGGGGGTGTGTTGGCTGTTCGAGCTGTTCCACCGAGGGACTGGCCACCGCGGGACTGGGAGGTAGATGCCGAGGAGCTGGAGTTTATTCGTGAGGCACATAAGCTGGAGGCTAAGAGGGTGGATTTGGAAGGGGAGATCAGGAATGATGTTGAATCGATGTGTGTGGACAGATATAAGCTTTTCCTGAAGCAGTACAAGGAGTGGGTTGCTGCCAATAGGGAGAGGTTGGAGGAAGAATCGTACAAGGTATGCTACATTTGTGAATATCATCTTCATCATCACCATCTTAGTTATTCTTATTATTTATTATGCTTGCAACTAGTATTATTGAGTTGTAAAAGTTTGCTTCCTCTGAAATTTCAGTTGAATTGATATGCCTGGAATTTCTGGTTGATGTATGATACCCGTAGAAAGGAACTTGTTAATCCGATATTTGGAGATGAAAATTAATAGAGTCGAATAGCACTCTTTTCTGTTGTTGTTGTAAGCGATTTAGAAAGAGATGGAGGAAGAAGGAGAAGAAGAAACATGAGCAAATTCTCATTGTTCATTGATTTCATCTGCGTTCATAACTGCACTTAATATAGTTTATCTCAAGTTATTAACAACGAACGTCCACCTCCTGTTTATAATGAAGTGCAAGGCAACCAATGCAGTATAATTGTATGTTTCATTGATCATCCACACTCAGTTCCTGTCTTGCCTTGGCAATCATATATAATTGCCTTTCTCCTTCTTTAGTGTCTAGCTTTTTATATAAACAAAATGACTAAAATAGAGAAATGCTTCTAGTGTGTTGTATGATAAAAAAAATTTATTTAGATTTAAAGATAAATTTTACAGAATAGTTGTAGGACCAGCAATGTTATATGATGCATTGACAAAGAAAAAATACATAAGTAAAATAAGTATTGCGGTGATGAAGATGCTATGGTAAATGAGTGAGTAAACTCAAAAAGATAAGATAAGAAATGAGTGTGTCCGTGAGAATGTTAGGGTAACTTTAGTTGAGGATAAGCTTTGGAAGAGTCGATTAAGATGGTTTGAACGTATAAATTGTAAGCCGATTGAAGCTTCAGTAAGGAAAGTTGTGTTATTGGATTTTGCATGTGTTAAAAGAGGGAGAGGAAGGCCAAATAAAGTATGACAAAAAATTGTTAGAAAAGATCTCATATATTTGAAAATAAATGAGAATTCGTTTGAAAATAGGTTGGAGACACAGGTCATATATAACAAAGTAGACATAATGACTAATGAGTAGGGGTGAATTGGTGCCTTAATGCAGAAAGATTTTTTTTAGAGTTTACCGTATACTCCTTCGTTAGACTTTCTTTCAGTTAGTTATATTCATCTGCCTTGTAGTTCTTCTTGGAATGCTATTTTCCCCTACCTGAAGAACAGGCAGGAGAGAGAAGGAAAAGGAATAGACTAGAAAGATAATACTACATACGAGATAAAGATCTGATTTGCGGAATCGATAAAATGCAATGAAAATAAAGGATTTATGTAGTCGATCTCACCTAGTGGGATAAAGGTTTGGCTGTCGTTGTTGTATTTTAAATTTATTATAAATTTCAATAAATTTATTTCACATTTAACGCTTATTCCAATCTTAAAAATCAGCTTTATTTTACATCTAACACAAATTTCAACATAAAATTAATTTTATTTCATATCTTACATACCTTACAATATTAAAATAAATTTCTTTCCCATCAAACTTATGAAATAAAATGTTTTTTCTCTTGGCCAAAAACAACCATCCAACTACTTGATTGGAATAAAACAAGGCTTTAGATTGAATTCATTAGTAGGTTTTTCGACAGATGCACCTTTGACCATTGTTAGGTTAATATTGAACATGATCTAGGTTCCGCCTACCAGCAGGCTGTAGTTGAATTAATCAAAGTTTATGTTTGATGATCTTGTTGCTAAGCTACTTGAATTCTGCATTTGTTGACATTGTAGCTTATATTTTTTCTCATTTAGTAGGTTTTAGTTTTAATTCCACTCAAGCTTAAATGTAATTGTATAGGACAGTTTTAAGACCAGTGAAATTATATAATATTGAATGCTGGCTTAACAATATATAAATAAAATAAGTATATAAAGATATTAAAATAGATGTGTGAGTATACATGAAAGAATAATGAAAATGAGTAGCATCAATCAAGGTTAAGTTCAAAGAGAGTTGGTGTGGATGGTTTAGATATATACATCATAGATTGATAGAAGTTCCAGTAATAGGTATTAGATCTTGCCTATGTAAAAGGACTAAAAGGAAGACCAACAAAAATATGACAAGAAATTATAAAGAATGATTTAGTAGGATAAAAGTAGTATCTTTTTTTTTTGATAATCAGTTGTCATTGTTGTATATTGTTGAAGTAGTTGCTTTTTAAATATATTCTTGCCAAACTAGAAAGAATAATTCTTGCAAATTGAAATATCAGAGAATAAGTGAGAATCACAAAAGTCCGTACTAAATTCTTTTTTTTTTTTGATTGATGTTCTACTTAACTTAACTATTTCAATTTAATTTTTAATTGCATCAGGTGTTTGACTTGGGGCGACAGCTTTTATCATTGGAAACTTTAATTAGCAAATAACAAAAAAGCTTGTAGTTATTGTATTTTGTCTTGATACATTAATAATGTGCTTTGTCTCACTATCTGAAGTCTTGCTTCCTCATACAAACCGGAGCTTGTATTTACTTGTTTGCTGGTTCAACTTTTGTTACCCAGTTTGATCAAGACTACTATCCTGGTCGGAGGAAACGAGGCAAAGATTACAAAGATGATATGGTTTGACATTTGATTTTTATTCCTTCATTCTTTCCTTTCTTAGTTTGCATTTTTTTCTCACTTACCATTTGGTTTGACATGGTTTTTTGAAACTATATTTTCCTGTAGTTTGAGCTTCCTTACATATATCCTGGACAGGTATGTCCCTTGCTTTGGCTGGAAATGTTCTTTATATATGATGATTGTTCATTTTGTTCTTCTTATGTAACCGAGTTCACTTTAAATAAATGGCTTGCATGGCTTTTATTTGATGGCTGACTCTTCAGCATGTACTACAACAGATATGTAGGGGTAAAGTGACAACTTTGCACCTTTATCAAGGAGCGTTTGTTGACATTGGATGTGTTTATGATGGGTAAACACAAAAACTTACGTAAAATAGCTGCATCATTATCTACGTTTGCAATTGTATAGTTTTAGTTGCAAAATGAATGTCTTTCAAGTCCATTTAGTTTTCCAACTTATATCATTCTTTTAATTGGTGGACAATTTTCATTAAGCTTGTGTGAAAGACACTTAACCTCTGTTGACACATATTCCTAATGCAATATGCTTAAAATATCATGTAAACTCACTTCATATGGGCGTAGATGGCCTTTTTTGCATTCTGTAATTGCAGTTAATTAGTCGAGGTGAATCCTTTGGTCATCTACATATTATCCTAACAAGGCTTTGTACGTGTTAACGGAAAGGAAAGGAAGATCGTCTTATTTGGGTTACCCTCACACATATAGTGTAAGGGGGTATAATGGAGAGCAGGTATAAAATAACTAAATAGATCTAGCATAAATCTAATATTAATTGTCTAATACTCTCCCTCAAGCTGGAGCATAGATATTATCTAGCTCTAGCTTGTTACAAGGAGTAGAAAATTGAGAAAGCTTGGAGGTTTTGTGAAGACATCCATGAGCTATTCATTGGAATTAACATATGGTGTGACAATCTTCTTTGTAAGAATAGCATTTCTAACGAAGTGACAATCAACCTTAATATACTTGTTCTCTCATGAAATACAGTATTTCTAGTAATGCAAATGACAGCTTTGTTATTACAATGTTGTTCACCATAGGCTTATTGACTTGAAAGCCCAGATCTTCCATCATAGTTTTTACCCACATCATTTTACATAATGCGTGAGCCATAGCTCTATATTTTACTTCTACACTAGACCTTGTAACCATGTTTTGTTTCTTACTTTTTCAAGATATCAAGTTTTCAGCCACAAATATATAGAATTTAGTAGTAAATCTCCTATCATTGACAGATCCAGCATAGTTAGCATCAGAATATACTTCTTCATCAACATTATCAGCTCTTTTATATAATAATCTCTTTTTTAAAGACTATTTGATATACTTCAAAATCCTGATAACTGCATTCCAATATTATTGTTTTGGGTTTTGCATGAATTGACTAAGAACCCCAACAACAAAGAAGATATCAGGTCTAATAATAGTTAGATAAATTAATTTACCAACTAGTCTTCTATTTGCTGATGCATCTTTTGCAGGATCTTCATCATCTAAAATAGCTGCTGTTGTCATAGGAGTATCTGTCAGTTTGCAGCCAAGAAGTTCAGTTTCTTCAATTAAATTAATAGCATTTTTTATTTGAGAAGTAGCAATCCCTTTTTTCCATAAGCGATTTCAATTTCAATAAAGTATTTAAGATGACCTAAATTCTTGGTGACAATTTTTTTTAAGATGATCCTTGACTTTAAGAATATCTGTTTGATTAGTCCTAGTTAATAAGATGTCATCAACATACATAGCTAGGATTACAAATCTAGCCTGAGTGTGTTTAATGAAGATAGAGTGATGAGCTGCATTACTAGTGAAACCAACTTGAGAAGCCATTTTGCTGAATTTGTCAAACAAACCAAGCCCTTGGGCTTTGTTTAGGGTCATATATGGCCACCAAACCTTGCATACGTGTGTCTCCCACTATGCAACATACCCTGAAGGTTGCTCCATAAACACAATTTCAAGTGATTTTCGATTTTCGAATAAAATTATCATGCCTGTTAGAGAGAGTAGTAGCAATATCAGGAATTGAATTATCAGCGATTAGTTGTGCTTAAACTAATTGAAAAGATGGATACAAACCAAATAAAAGTTTTGCAACTAAAAAATCATTATTCTAGTTTCAAAAAAAAAATCATTATTCCATCTCTACCATTTAGGATCAGTTGTGAATGAGCGAATCTACAATAATTCATCTCATTTGCCTTTAATAACAGTATAATACTCCTGAACTAACATATTTCCTTGTTGATGCGAAAATAATTTTGAGCATAAGGCATAAATGCAAGATACATTACTGCCCTGAAAATACATATTCTAAAGAAAATCCCACAAATTCTTAACAGTGTCTTGAAACATGAATGTAGATGCGATAGATGGTTCTAAGCTGTTAAGAAGCCATGTAAGATTAGTATAATCGAACGCTTGCTATTTGGAAAACTTGATGGTGTCAGTAGTATCTTGAGAGAGTCTAGGTGGGAGAGTTTGTAGTAAGATCCCACTAAAAATCTGAACACACGAGACCAAAGAAGATAATTAAAATTATTAAATTTAATAGTGGTTCTAAGAGTTGAGAGATTCTTCGGATCCATGCTGGAGTTGCATGATGCCATTACTGACACCAGAGATAGAAAAGGACTTTAGATAGACTTTAGTTATAAATTAGAGATATAATCTGAATTAAAATTAAGGCACCTGTTTGCAATTCTATAGTAATCATAGGCTCAAGACTGTCAAGCTCACATGGATGGGCGCATCAAGGCGCGTGCGAAGGACACTAGCATACTGCCTATAGGCGTATGACGCACGGATGCATGTAGGTGGAGGTGGGGGGTGCGGGCGTGAGCAGACAACATGCAAGTGAGATGACCGCAGGCAGTGTTGCAGGAAGATGAGCGTGAGCAAGTGCAGGTTAGCACGAGTAGACGGTAGGTAACTGTAGGCAGTGTTGCGAGCTAGGATGAGTGTGCAGCAGTGCAAGCGGGCGTAGGAGGTGTTGCAGCTGGGTAAGCGCAGGCGATGTTGCAGGCTAGCACAAGTGGGCGCAGGCGGTGTTATGACCAGGCAAGTGTAGGTAGTGTTACAGACTAGCATGAGTGGGCGAGCAAGCTCGAGTAGGCTAGTGGGTGAGCACGAGCGGGCTGGTGGGTGAGTGTGAGCGGGCTGGTGGGTGAGCGGAAGCAGGCTAGCGGTCTGATCACGGGCGATCCTCTCATTTGCAGGGGCGCATTGGATGGAAGATGATTTGGGTTAAAGTGGAAGAAAGGAAACCCGCTCTGATACCATGTTAACATAAAGGAAAGGAAGATCGTCTTATTAGGGTTACCCTCACATACACACATATAGTGTGATGGGGTACAATGGAGAGTAGGTATAAGATAATTAAATAGATCTGGCATAAATTTAATATTAACCGTCTCACAATATGCTTTTACAGTCTGAAGCAAATATGAATTAATGATTCTTAACTAGTCAGGTCTTAGAATAGCAGATACTGATGTGATTTATTTTGATGTGCAGACACGACATCCTTTATATTGGATATATATATATATATATATAATAGAATTTTTTAAATGCTTGGTTATATTGTTGTAGCCAACCTATGAAGCACGAGTACGATACGACGATATGGATACGATACGATACGGATACGATACGATACGGATACGATGATACGCCAAACTTAAAAAAAAGTAGGATACGAATACGTCAGGATACGGCTGTTATATTTATGTATAATACATCATATTCTCATATTTAAGATATAAATCTATGGTAGATTATACTAGCTTATACATTTTGTTATAATTTTCAAAAATATCTTTTAAATTTTTTTTAAATTAATTATATTTTTTAAATATTATTAATATCACTAAAAAAATATTAGAGAATTGAACTACAAAAAATAAAAATATTCTTCAACAACTATTGAGTTTAAAAAATTTAAATTAAAATAATATTTTAAATTAAAATAATATTTTAAATTTATTTAATTACTTTCAACCTATCACAGATCATCTAAGTGAGATGAGAGTTTAAATATATTTCAGTAAATTAGTTTTAGTTTTAATTTAAATCCGATTTAAATTAATTAGCTCAATGCAAATGACATATAATTGATAATAACATAGATAATGTGACATAAACTCATATATACTAATCTAGTTAAAGTAGATATATGCTCTCCTCACTCTGAGTGTTAACTAAACAAATAAATAAAATAAAAAAGATTAAAGTTCTATCGTTTTTATAATATGAGCTTGATTAAAGTAAAAAGAAAGTGATCGGTGTCTAACAGAAGCAAAGATAGTATGGTTGATATAGAAAAACTAGATAATACAGTTGCTTGCAAATACCAAATTCTTTTTCTATTGCCGAAACACTAGCGTGCATTAAGCATTTTGTAATCCCAATTGTGTGAGTTCAGTATATCTCTCAATCTTATTATTTGAGTCTATGCATGAGTTGTATTTTATGTATAATATATTTTTTATTTTTTATCGTGTAGGTCAAACCAACTGTTTCAATATTTTTTTCTTTAATTAGAAGTATCGAAAAGTATTGGGCAAGTATTGGCAAGTATCGGGTAAGTATCGGGCGAGTATCAGATTTTTAAAAATTAAATCGGTGGAGTATCGAGGAGTATCGGTATCCGATACGGATACGATACGGATACGTTAGGCTCCACGAAGTATCGGTGCTTCATAGTAGCCAACCCAAACTAGTGGAATAAAGACTTGGTGGTGGTGGTTGTTATGCTAGTAGAACTTTTGCAGCTTTATACACTTTAAACTTTGACTTTTACTTGCTCACTTGGCACAATATATATACATATATATATATATATACATATATACATATACATATATACATATATATATATACATATATACATATACATATATACATATACATATATACATATATACATATACATATATACATATATATATATACATATACATATATACATATACATATATACATATATATATATACATATATAT
>JAEMOT010001385.1:64168-141570 GCA_019297695.1 Apostasia ramifera | reverse complement strand
ATATATACATATATATATATACATATATATATATACATATATATATATATACATATATATATATACATATATATATATATACATATATATATATACATATATATATATATACATATATATATATACATATATATATATATATGAATTAGTAGAACTTTTATGGTATCACTTTCTTTAAGCTTGTACTGTTTTGTTGCTTGTAAGGTATCAAAAATTGAGTCATTCCTCAACTTTCTATGTTTTCATAATTTAATAACTCCTAAAATATTTATATTTGCATGTATGTGTATTATGCTGATACTTATTTGTTCTTCTCCTAGATGGGTCCCCATAAAGGGCAATGATTGGTATTGGATTCGCCACCACATAAAAATTGGCATGCAAGTTTTTGTCGAAGTGCTGGTGGGTGTTTAATTAATTTACTTCAGTTTGTTTATCAAATGTGCATCGTGCCTTGCTTTAAGCCATTTCATACTTACAACATAAGAAATTTAACAGCATGCAAGTAGTTTCTTTTTACTTGGAACACCATTCCTCTGAAACTGAGTCGACATTGAATTTATATTGCTTTCTATTTATAAACATTACTTCCTCCTCTTCGTTTTATGCAATTCTCTCCTTTTCTTTTCAGGCAAAAAGAGATCCATACCGTTTCCGATTTCCTATTGAAATGCGTTTCCTCTATCCCAACATTGATCACCTAATGTATGTATCTATATTTGTTCTTTGAATTATATCAATATCTTTATGGTGTATACGAGTAGTTTCTTCTGCTAAGTGCACACATGTTATTCATTCACTTCTTAGGAAACCTGACTTTGCAAATGCGCTTCTATTTATTTGTTATTCTGAATTTTAGTAATTCCAATTTTTTGTCCGTGTTGTAGATTCAACAGGTTTGATTTTCCTCCAATATTTCATCGTGGGGAAGATACAAATCCAGAACAACTCTGGGTAAATATTTTTTAACAACGAGACTTATTTGCTGTCATTTTCTTAGTACTTTAGTACTGTTTTTCAAAATTATTTGCATAGCTGAGGCAAAATATAGTTTAAATTGCAGCAGAAAGTTAGAAGCACTTACCGTTAATATTACTTTTTATTTTTCAGTTTATTCTAAGGTTTCTCTTATTTTTTGACTACGATTCTTTTCTATTGCCATTGTTTTTGGTAATCAGTATATCAACACAATTGATTTTCCCGCTTAATCATATTGTAATTTCAATTGCAGCAAAGGTCTGAATCACTAATATTATTGATCTTTTCTTTGATTCATCACTGACAGTGACAGATACTGATATGTATACCTCATATTCCTGTGTATTATTTTGCAGAAACATTTTTTTTAAAAAATTTTGGTAATGCCTATTCATTTCTTTTATGACATTGGTCTGGATGGCCAGTATGATAGGATTGTCGATGTCCTTGCTTTTGCTAAAAGAGTTACCTGTCCATCCTTTTACTTTAATTCAATCTGACTGATCAGCGATTATTTCATAATCTTTAAAAAATATTATCACCTAATTTTTGAAAACATCAAGGGGATGGAAGCAGAAAGATATTGCTGGAGTTATTAATTATTGTATAGCTGGGATTCTTAATATTTCTTATTTGGTTATGTTATGGAACAGCGAGACCGCAGACGACCACCCATTCCTAGGAAAAGACCTCCAATCAAAATGGAAGAACAACCTTTAATCTCGGATCACCCTTATGTTGACAAGGTATGTTCTTAAAATGACCTTCAAGAATTTCTTTATTTTGCTGCATTTGTAGAAGGTTAGACTATTCTACTATTTTGTATTATACAAATAATTTAACACTTTTAGTTTGCACCACTAACTTCAGATACCCTATTAAATGTATAATTTTCCTGCATGTTCTTTGGTACAGTTGTGGCAGCTACATGTTGCAGAGCAAATGGTCCTAGACGATGAAGATGCAAACCCTGAAAAATACAAGGACAAGAAATTCATTGATGATACTCCGTTCGATGAGAAGAACAGTGTTCAATATACAAAAGCATACTATGAGGATGCTTTGCTCCCAAAGATGATTTTGGCAAGTTGAACTAACTGATTGCATCCGTAGAGATACATAAGTTCTTTGATTTGTTTTCTTTTAAATTGTGAATATATATCTTGTTTCATCTTGTTGAGTTTATTTCACAGAATACAAACTTGAAAGAGCTTGACCTGGATGCTGCTCGTGCTGAGCGACAGGTAATTGTGAGTTAGCTTTTGATCTTTAAACTTTGAATACACTTTTATTTTCTTAAATAGCTTTAACATCTAGGACTTGCGACTCTTTTATAAAATAGGACTTTTGTCAAGTAGGCTATATACATATATTTATATACATGTAGACATTTTCTTTCGGGAGATTTACATATATGACATATAAAATTGCTATATTTTCTCTTTAGATATTTTTTGACTCAATATAATTATCGTCATTATTAACTGCCAGTCCTGGTTAGATTAGTCGCCAACTATGAAGCACTGATACTTTATGAAGTCTAACGTATTTGTATCGTATCTGTATCAGATACCGATACTCCCCGATATTCCATGATACGTATTCGATATGCTACGCGGCGTATCAATTTTTATTTTATTTTTTAAAAATTTGATACTTACTCGATACTTTTTTGATACATCCCCAATACTTATCTGATACTTTCTGATACTTTTAATCAGAGAAAAAATGTTAAAACAGTTGGTTCGCCCCACACGATAAAAATAAAAAAAAAATCTCGTACATAAAGTACAACTTATGCATAAATTTGAACGTTAAAATTGAGAGACATATAATTGGCTACGCAATTGAGATCGCAAAAAATTTTACACATGTTGGTGTTTCAGTAAAAAAATAAAATTGGTATTCGCAAGCAGCTGTACTATCTATTTTAGCTAACGTTTTTGTGATCTTACAGATGCTAGTGATGTTTTTGCTTTTTCTATCTTAACCGATATTATTTTTGCTTCTATTAGATATTGATCACATTTTTTTATTTTAATCAAGCTCATATTGCAAAATGGATAAGATTTTTGTTTTTGCATCTTATCTATTTATTTAGTCAGAGATTTGGAGAGAGAATATATATACTTTAATTAGATCAGTATATCTTGATTTATGTCACAGCATCTATATTATTAATTATATCTTATTTGTATTAAGTTAATTGATTTGAATGAAATTTAAATTGAAAATAAAACTAATCTACAGATATATATATTTAAACTCTTATTTCGTGTAAATAATCTGACAAGTTGGGAAGCAATTATATAAACTTTATGATATTATTTAAAATTTAAAATTTTTTAAAATTCAGTAGTTGAAATATATTTTATTTTTTTAAATTAAATTGTCCATAATATTACTTTAACTGATATAAAAAATATTTGAAAAAATGTAGTTAATTTAAAAAATATTTTTGAAATTTATAGCAATAATTTGTATAAGTAATTCTCATCTATCATAGAACTACGCGTTAAATATGAGAATATAATATATTATTATATATATATAACAACAGTATCCTGACGTATTTGTATTCTCTTTTTTTTTTTTAAGTTTATCGTATTGCCGTATATATATTGTATCATATTCGTATCTCTGTATCATATTTGTGCTTCATAGGTCGTCAACTATAAAACATGGACACAATATGTCATGACACGACGACAACGATTTTTCAAAATGTAGGATATGAATATGGCATGACACGCTAAATATAATAATGAAATTAATAATTTATACTTAAAAATCATATAAAATATAATACAAAGTTATATTTTTAAGTATAAACAACTTTGTAAGTAGCACTGAAGTTTCATAGGATTAAGATAAGAACTTGAGAATAGACGTCATCGGCATTGAAGAGAATTGAGATGTAAATTTAGGGTTCACTTTGAATAAGAGAAAAAATATTTTTGCTTGTCAAGACAGTTACAATGAGCATGACAATTACAGGAAGTAAGAGTTCTTGGTGTTCAAGATGAAAGAAGGATAAAAGTGAGGCTAGAGTTTCAAACCTTTTGCGATTGGTTCATTTTCGTAAGTCTCGAAAGCAATAAGAGAGGAAGAAATTTGATTTAGCTTAGTTAACTTAAAATTTTGACTTATATTAGATAAAATTTTAATAATAATAAGAGATAGTTTTTTAATTTTATTAGGTAAAATTTTAATAATAGTAAAATTTTTAAATATTAATAAAAAAATAAAAAAAAGGTAGATGTATTCATGAGTTTTATTAAAAAAATATAATATTGATAAATAAGTTTAACAATAATATTAAATAAATTCAATTCTATCTTATATGTGTCCTAAAAGTATCTTGTATCTCAAAAGTATCCTAAAGATGTCTCAAAAATGTCCTAGAGTTTCCAAAGTATCCTCGCGTGTCAAAACGTGTGTTTTAGTTTTTTTAATATTATTTTATTTGAACATTCCATGTGGCATGTTTGACACGGTCTCCACGTGTCCTGGCGTGTCCGTGTGTTCGACACGGATACAACATGATTTCTTGAAGTGTCCATGCTTCGTAGGTCGCCAACCATGGTTTGTTGACAAAAATATTTTATAAATTAGTAGTAAATGTTGAACATTATTCAGTAATATTACTTTAGTAATTCGATACATAATATTAATACATGGTATTACTAAGTTTTTTCAATTATTAAATAAAACTCAACGTCTATTACTTATTTCCAAAATATCTATATAAAAAGTCATTGTTAAGTTCGACAGTGGGTGATGAATGGATATTACCGTGTAGAGTGGGTAATATTAATGTGTTTAATGTGTCTTTAGAGTAATATTTATGTTTTAGGTGTCTAATGAGTAAATAAAATTGTTTCATGTATGATATATGTGTCCCCCTTTTCGCTCTCCCTCACTCACCATGTCATGCAAAATGATTTCGATAAATTATTATTAGCACCACTAGTTGCATGGGATGGGATTAACTTGTGGAATTGGACTCAAATGACAGCCCTACATAGTTGTGAAAAAGCCAATAATGATGATAATTATTTATGTACCTGGCTCACACAAACATACATACTTCACTTTATGTCATTTGTTGCTTTCCATCTTTGCTGTGCAACTAATATGTTTTCCATTAGCAAATTGATCTTCAAAATCTTGTGTTCTTTACAGAACATTTTTTTAGTGCAGCTTAACAGAAAGTTAAAGAAACAAGCTGAGGAAAGAGGCGAAGAATTTGGACAGTTAAAGTTAAGAAGGAATTATGAAATGGATGAATATGATCTAATGCATTGGCGTCGATCCTTGGAAGAGAGAGAGGCGTTAATCAGAGATATTAGTGTGTACGTCTTTATGTTACCTTTTGTTCCTTATGACTTTTCACCTTTATTGAGATGAGAAATTGGTATGAACTACCATTTGGTAATGGAATCGATAGCTCTTAATTCTTTAAAAGTACATTTTATACTTCGTCTCTATCTTCCTTTTAATTGAAAGATGGCCTAGGGTTTGTATAGATTAACTATAAGCGGTAGAAAGTAGATGCATGTGCTAAGCAGTCTACTACACTATTTACATGCTTTGGTACAAAAGAGAGTTTACATATATGAAATGAAACATGAAATGTGAAGATCCTTTCTATGAAGTGGTCTTTCTCTTGGGTAAGCCTACTGCTGCTCTCAAGTAGACCTACTCCAAGCTCTTAAGTTGGTTGGTTGCTACTCTCAAGTGTGCTACTTTCGTACTCCAAGTCCATCCTTTGTTGCACCATTTGGAGAACTTCCATGGAGTCGCCTTGAATCCATCCATATGCTATGTACCATTGCTGCTTTCTTTGCTATGGACTTTAGACCTTCAAGTGCTGCTATCATTCCACTATAAAGACTGCATTAGTGAATATTTGTTGTCCAATTCCTTGTATAAACAAGTCTTCGAGATCGCTAATGATCTAGCTTGTTCTAGCCACTCCATTACCATGCATTGATCCTTCAAAGTTTATTTTGAACTGGCCAAGTGGAGAAGAATCCAATGTTCTTCAGTGATACATTGCCCTAAAGGAGCAATTGGAATTACGACAGGTTTTATGTTGGTCAAATCAACATCAACTAAATTGATCATGTTGGTTACAATATCTTCTAAAGAAGGAACTATGACTTCAGAGTTCGTGGTTCTCTAATAGTAGAGAGTTGCTACTCCTAAGCTTAGAACACCTCTCATGCTTTTTGGATTTGGTCACCTTGGCCATTATCTCCTGGTTTTCATGCAGAAGGCTTCTTACTTTTGTATACATGTTGCACTCAATAGTGAAGTGATTCAAGTTTTCCTACATGCCACAACCCTGTGGACATATGTTAGCTGTGACTTATCCCCACATATGCATCCAAGACTTGGTTGGGACGGCAACTTTAACCATTCTCTAAAAGAATGCATTCATTCTGGTTGGGTAGACCGTTTCCAGTACCATACACCTTTAAGCAGTTCATTTCCCGTTTTAAACTATTTGGTGTAAAGATTAACAATTGGGATTTTGGTACTTTCTGATTTTGCCCATACTAATTTATTATTATCTTGGTTGTGTACTTCACAGATGGATGCTATTTTTTTCCTGCATATCATCTCCAAATAGTTGGCTAATCTTGTCCATATCCCACTCAATACCAATTGATATCTCTATCACGATGGTGGGAAACTTAGTCATCTGCATGCTTAGGAGGGTTGGCCAGTTGTCCAATGTTGCAGTTGATAGCCATGCGTCCTCCAAGAGAGTCTCTGCTCTCCCATCCTTAATGAGCTAAATCATATTATTGTATAGCACTTGACCTCCTTAATTGATAAGCTTCCAAATCCAAGTGTGCTCCCCGCTTTATTTTGAAACGATGAAGTCTTGACTCATATTTTGCTTTGAAGTTCTCTATCTCTAAATACACTCTCTGTCATCTATAAACTTAGCTGCATAATTGGCTATAAGTAATCGCTAACATACCTTAAAGTTGTGTATGCCTAGACCCTTTTTACTTTTTGGTTTGCACACCTCCTTTTAAAATACATAATGCATAGCTTTGGACGTTAATTGTAACATATGTATGAGGCATGGCATAAACGAGATAGACATCAAAGTACTATTTATAAAAAACGATTCTCCTCACAAGTGTAAGACACCTCACTCCCCAATACCTGTAGCTAATCCTGCCTCTGACTATTGCAATAATACTTACAAAGTTCGACTTCGTAGGATTGTGCTTGGTTTGGGGGATTCTTGGGTAGCATCACTATTATCCCTCATACATTCCAAACTTTCTCTTGATAATAGTTTTGTTGTTTTTTGGTGGTGTTGCTATTGCTGGAGGACATCTCAAAATTCACCATCTACCTTAATAAGCACAATAGTTTTTCAACGCTATTTTTAATTAGTCTACTATTCAATGGTAGCCTTAGCAATGAACATGTCACCTGCAAACATTAAGTGTGAGTGAGTGGGCCCTCTAGAAGATAACTATATGCTAGGAATAGAACCCCTTAGCATCTCTTTATTAATCATAATGGATAAGTTTTGAGCACACGATAAATATGTAGGGAGAAGTGGGCGACCCTTTCTCAAAAATTTTTAAGGAAACAATCAACATTATCTCTTTTCCGTAAAACCCTATCTATTAAGCATGCAATTTAGGAAGTCCCAGCTGACTCTATCATAGATTCGCTCTATATTCGCCTTTATCATTATATAACCATTTATAGACTTAGCAGTCCGCAATTTGTGTATTAATTTCTGTGCCAATATATAGCTATCTATTATTTGATAACTAGGTACAAACACTCCCCGCTTCAAAGCCATAATTGTAGTGATGTGATCCTTTGGTTTGTGCATCTATACGTTGGTCTTGTTTGGTTGGAATGTGTTTTTGAGATGCTTTAGATTTTTTTAGGTAGAAAGAGAAAAAATTTATTTTACTATTATGATGTGAAATAAAGTTATTTTATTATTGAGGATTATTTTAGATGTGAAATAAAATTAATTTTTAATTTACGTATATGATGTAAAATAAGGTTAATTGTTAAGGTTAAAATTTGTGTAGAGATGTGAAATAAAGTTAAGTTTTAATGAAAAGAGTTGTAAATTAAGTTAAGTGCAAGTGCATGATGCAATTGTAGAAACCAAAAGTGAGTATAGGTCAAATATGTGGGGATGGAGTGAAATAAATTGAACACATGCTTTTTTTTGTTCTTAAGGAACTATTTTAAATGCAATAAAATAAAACGAATAATTCTAGTAGTTGACTAAGGAGAGTCTGTGTTGAGAGCATGATCAAGTTGGAAAGATCATGGATATTCAATTTCATCCAATCAGCTATCATTTCATAATTATATAAATAAATGCGGAAAGAGACATTATAATAAAGCTGGACTTCTCCTAAATCATAAAAACTTAGAAAAGAAATTTAGATCAAGCCGACATCAAGATTTCACAGAAAATATTGTCAGATTTTGAAAACAAAATGTGAAGACTAAGTTTGCATTATAAACATAAAACCAAATGCAGTAGAAGAAAGCTTGTAGTAGAACATGAAACTCTTTCATAAAACCTAACTAAAGCTTAAAGATGAACCATAAAGAGAGTTGTTTTTGTTGACATAAAAACTTGGAAGAAAACAAGTGCTGGAATTAACTAAAACGTCTTTGAAAACTACAACTTACGAAACTTGAAAGCAAAACAACACAGTTTGAAAAGAATGAACTTAAAAAAAAGAAAGAACTAAAGAGAAATAGACTAGGCTCCAAATTTCTCCATGGTCACTCTCTTATTTCTCCTCTTTCAAGCATGGCTCTAATCCTCTCCCATCAGTCACTATTTATAGGCTTTTTTACTACTACGTTTATAATGTTTCTAATGTTTTTCCATGCAACCACATCCTTAAATGGCTCCAAATTTTCTTGATATTAATTTTAATTGTTAGGCATTTTCTTCATCTTCCCTATGCATGCCTTGGATGAAAATTCCATCTGGAGTTTGACTTTGTTGTTTGTTTTAAGATTGATATTTAGGCAATCATAAAACTGCTAGAAGTACTGGAAAAAATTAATCTATATGATAAAATTTAGAAATATGAAAATTACACTAGAACAACATAATATTGATTTCAATTTTGCATTAAAAAATCTTTTAAAAATATATAAATATGCAATGTTTTGATCTTAATAAACACTTTAATCGTTAAATGGTTTGAAAAATGTAGCCTCAGCTTGAGCCACCGCCTCTCCTCTTCATTTGACGGGCTGATTGTAGTGGTTGGATGGACACTCAACGCTCCTAAAGGCTGCTACTTAGCACAAATTTGCGCATCTTGTCGAACCCCCTTGATCCAAGCCGATCCTAGCCGTAAGATTTTGGATGATTTTTTTGCATAGATTTTTATCTTTTATAATGCAAAGACTTTGTTAGCCTTTGAAGGGGATCTAACCTAGTACACAATGTAAAAGAGGGGATTGGATTTGTCGTTTCTTTGGGTTTAAGGTACGATATTGGGGAGTGAGCTTATTGTTGGGTCCATTATCTTATCCTATTTGATGTTTTTTTGTTCTTCGTTACCTCTGTACTTTTCCTTAGTCTAGCCTAATTTGCTTCTTTCTGTCTACTTTATCTATATTATGGGATTGGAACATATTGGGATATTTTGATTTTTTTATCATATTATTTCTTGTTCTCATCTATTAAATATCTAGATTTTATTTTTATTTTTTTATTAAATGTCTAGATTGATATTATGTGTGATGGAATGTTTCTTATTAAATTTTAAATTCATTACATTTCATGATCCATTTGAATTTATGCAAAGTTATTCTAATTTCTAAATATTATTGAAAATTTTTATTTTGTCATTAATTTCTTATTTATGTTTTCTATTGTGATAATTCTCGTCACATGATATTTATGTGTTGAGATGTGAATGATTAAATTTTATCGTTTAGAAGACTTGTTCATATAGATAATTACGTAAAGATCTTTAATTTCGTTTATTGTATATCACATATATATTGTTCTTCCTTTCTGTGCCTACATCTTATTGGCCTTCGCCACATCATAAACCTGTCCAACATAGCTTCTCTTCTTTAGGAAAGATTTCTTCTTCCACTAGTTTTATACTTTGAATAACATGTCCATACTTGAGCAGCACATGTGTGGATACTTTGTTATTGTTCCATGCAAAAATTATACCTCTTGATCTTTCTTGCAAGGGGATAGTTACAAAAATCCACATTTGCTCCATCAATATATCTCACGTTTTTATTTACAATGGACAGTCTTGTCTTAAGCAAATAGAAACAGTTTGGGTTGTAACCCCTTCTTAAATTACCTAAATAATTTCAGGAATTGGTTTTCCCAACTCCTTAACATTTGAAATGGGCCTTGCTTGCAATGGGATAGTTATGAAACTGCACTGTCGTCCTATCAATATCTCACTTTCTATTTATAGTGGACAACCCTATCTCAAGCAAAAAGAAGCGGCTTGGGTTGTGATCCCTTATTAAGCACCGAAATAGTTTTGGGAACTGGTTGTCCCAACTCCTTCGCAATTCCGAAAAAAATTTAGGTGGCATTTGATTTAGTGTTATTGTGATGGTATATCATGTTATTTGGAGAAGTTGATTATTTGATTTGATGACATGTTTAAATGATATTGTAAAAACATAAGATTATTACTCTAAAATGACATTTAAATTTTACCCAAAGTTAGATGACCTATAGGTGTAGTAGAGGGTGAAGATCTTGGATTAATTTTCTATTTTTATCTTTAAATATAATAACATTGAACAAATAGACAATAATTTAAAGATAATATAGACATCTAGATAACATTGAATGAAGCACCTCTTAATCCATTTGAAATGTTTCGTACTCCTTCCCTTCTCATACTTCCCAAGTTGGTTTCAAACGCCTCTCTTCATCTCGTGTAGTTTGGAGGGAGAATGGCCTGTCCTAATGATCTGGTCCCCATCTTGTCGCATAAGTACCTTTGAGACTTCTGTTTTAGATTTGACCTTCACTTTCTTCATATGCTTCTTCTACTTCCTACATGCTTTTATTGTTGAATTTGTCTTTTCAGGATTACCTGATGGGCATGTCGCGGCTGCACTGCCATCTTCTTCTTCCACTTGGCGCTTCCTTACTTTGGGGGAGCCATTATCTTGCCGCTCTTGCACTGTCTCCATGCCCTCCAAATGCTGCAAAAAATTGAATGGGATGGCCTACTTACCCCAGGTTTGCTTAGGCGCTCCACCACTTTTCATTGTTTCAGTTGAAACTGACACTCTCTCATTACTGAACTGTTTAGGCTGTCATTTGGTTGTGTAGTTCACTGCTTTTTACTCCATTTGTCTCCCCAGTACTCTCATTTGTTGTTGCAAGGCCCCTTTAACTAGATCATCATTTTCCTTATTCCAATTTCCAACCTTCTTTGCTTCTCTTCATCATTTCATTGGAGAGGCTAGAATTTAGGTTACATTTAGATATCATCTTATAGTAATAATTTTATAATTTTTTGTAATATTATTTGAATATATCATCAAATCAAATAATTATTTTCTTTAAATAATATAATATCGCTATAACATTGAGCTAAACATTCCTAAATCACAAATTTGCCACTTTATCGCTTGAATAAGATGATTTGATTTGTTAATTATGTGGAAACTATGATTTTTTTCTTTTCTTCATGACAGCCGGAAGGCTCTTGGCTTGCCTTTGGAGGAGCCCGGAAGATATGATGTCAACACTGCTTTTTGGAAGGGCCAGTACGACCCAAAAAACCCACGTTACCGCTACGACTACTGGGGAGAGCCCAAGAATTCTGAGAACAGCAGGTTAAAAAGAATGACAGAAGACCACAACAGATCCATCGTTGGAAAAGGCACAGTTTGGTATGAGATGTCCTACGAAGAAGCCATCAAGCAACGCAAGCAGAGGGAAGCCCGCATGAAAAATATGCCCAAGGAGGATGAAGAACAAGAACAAGATGATGAAGATGATCTTGATTTTGATTATAGTATACTGGGAAATTCAGGTAGCTCTTCTGCTGACAAGCCACTTGTTAATGGCACAGAATCTCCTGGAATTTCGGACGAAGGTATGTTTGAAAACTAATTATTGTATCTCTATTTGTAATTTTTTCATGCCCTGCTTGTTAATAATGTCTAGTGAGAAGTGTCTATTTAATAGCAGTTGAAGAACTATCTTACATTTGAAATTTGATTTATCTCAGTATTAAGGTTTCTTTACTTGAAAGCATGCAATGGGATTCATTGTTGTCATTAAAACAGTCTTATCCAACTACTTGGCTGGTATTAGGTTGTTCGATGCTATGATTTTATGTTGAACTTGGACCAATATCTCGTCCTACATTGAAGGAAATCCTCTCTCCATTGGTCTATTTTGGTTCAAATTTTCAAAAAAATTGGAACGATTTTTTACTTTACTTTAAATTCTAAATAAACTTAATATAAAAAATTAGAAAAAATTACATGCATGTAATTAATTTCTAACTATTTTATATAAAAAAATAATTTTATTTTATATTTACATATTTTAATAAAAATTTTGTTTTATTTTATGAAATTACATTCTACACGAATTATGACATTAAAATAACATCAATTCACACTAAGCACACCTAATCTAATCCTCCAATGAAATAAGGGCACTATATAATTGCCTAATAGGGCTTTATGTAATAGCCTAATAGGAGAAGAGTTGCAGTAGAGTTAGGAACAATTTTTTTTTTTTTTTGTTTTTATGGAAGGAACTGTATTATTAAGGCAAATTATTGATATGTTAGTATAATTTATTTATATACTTTTGGTTCATATTCCTTGAAACCTATTAGGTATTTATTTTATTTTTATGCTTCTATTTTAAATTTTAGAAATTAAAGTAAAAGATTTTTAAAAATATTAAGAATTTAAGCATAAGTAAATTGATGAGATCTATCAATAATTTGCCCTCATTATCCTAGTCTAGTGTAACAAAAGCATAGAAAGTATTCCCTAACAACAGCAGTCATGGTGTTAATTCAAGAACATTTTTAACACTTTCACTGTGATTTATTTAAATTATTGAACGCCACTTTCTTCAGAAAACCTTGGACAGTTTTGGTGATAATTCATTTTAGAAGATTTTTCACTCAAATCATATTGTTAGACATTTTATTCTCTTTTTTCTTTTGGTAAGAGTGCACATATACATTATAATGTGAAGACAATAAGCCAAGTCCAGCCAAAATCAATGCAAGTATAAATTCAGCACCAATTCCACGCACCTTGCAATGCTAATCGCAAGTTCAATCGATCCAATAATAAAAATAAGAAAACATTATATTGAAATTGATTAACCCAACAATTTGAGCAATGAAACAGAGCTTAAGCCACAACAATGGCAAGGCTAAACTGTCTTATTGTCTTTGTACAGATTACAGAAAAACATAGACAGCTATAAATAGCATCATTCTACAAAATCTCTTTTAAGCCCATTAATCGAGCCATATGTGACATTTACAGCTAAATTCCACCCAGCAACCGCACTAGAACAAAACTTCCACACTCACATGTAAAAACCTGAAGAATCAATCTTTCACCTATTCTTCATTCCGTGGTGCCGAATATGGCACAAATGTTGATATGCAAATGCACTGGGAATTTCTATGGAACCACATCTTAATTTCTCTGAGGAGCTGAAATGGTTCAGTCTATCTCTCCTTCTTCAACATCATTCATGGGGACGGAACTTGGGACATCAACTTCATCTTCTTCATCATCATCAACTTTCATGTACAAACCAAGCTGTTCTAAAGGATTGTTTCCACCAAGCTTAAAGCCATCAATGCCCTCATTAGAGCAGTCTAGATTACTCTGCGTGGCATCGCCAGAGGTATGCTCAGCAGGGGCAGTTCGAAGCATTTCTAGATCTTTCAAAAATAAACTATTTTCGTTAATCTCCACCGTCTTCTCCATCTGTGAATGCGGATATGTTACACTTCGAATTGGAGGTGAGCAGGAAAATCATCGATATGCAGGTTCCTCAGAAGAACAAGTATGTATTTACCTGCAACAGTGCTTGTCGTGCTGCTTCTCTCTCCAATTCACGTCTGCGTTTTGCTTCAGCAGCAGCTTTTGCTTCTGCTTGCCTGCGAGCATCCTCGGCAGCCTTAGCTTCTGCTTGCAGCCTGGCTCTCTCTGTAAACATAAGGAAAACAACAAAGTTGTAGAGCTTGAAACGCAGACCATTTCATGAAAAAAAAGCTCAAAATACAACTGCATACCCTCCCTCTGTTGCCTCTCAAGTTCCTCCCTCTCTCGCCTCAGATTTTCAGGATCCTTCTTTTTGCCCTGTAATCATACAGGCATAAAGATCATGAATAATAGATTACTGATTATCCCTGTAAATAAGGTTTTATGACCAACCTGGTCAAGGGTTTTCTCGCGAGCTTTAAGGATAGTATCGGCAAAGCGACTCCTCAACAGAGCTGCCCGATAAAGCTTGTCTGGGGAGACCTGCCTCTCAGATGGAGCATTCTCCCCTGAAGTTTTTGAAGGTAAGGTGGTATAACGCGAGCTAGTCAAATCTTATAACCCATGGGAGATTCCACAAATTTCTTCTCATACTATATAGTATGCTTACCCTCTTGACTGTTGTTTGCCTTAACTGATCCAATCTTCACACAGGAATCCTGTTCGAGTTGGTCCACCACACTCACATGCCCTGTCAAATATCAACAATTTCAATCTTGTGTTACATTAAAAAAGATGAAGATACGTGTTTCATGTTTCATATTAAAAAATAGTGGAAAGAATTCAACATAATATTAATTCAAGCATATATGAATGATTAGAAAACCAAAGTATTTATGAGGAAACATTAAAAAACAAAGGTCAACCAATCCAAGCCTCGTAAAATATTACCTCTATCATGAATGGTTGCTGCCTGGGTTGGTCCAGTTTCCTATGGGAAAAAGACAAGATTAGAAAAAAATTACATAATAATAATTATAATTTTTTTTGATAGGAAATAATTATAGTTACAAGCACACTAATTTCATTGTCAGATTGGGAGCCAGAAATACAAACCAACTTAAGTTGTAGTGCACTGAAACTTCCATAATCTGCAAGAAGTCATAAAATAAAGTAATTGCCCTAACCTTCAGAGAGATTGTAGAGCCTGCAACTTTAATGTTTGATTCACTTCTTGAAGTGCTACTCGAATCTGAGTCTGTACGAGGGTAAAAAAGTTAACAGCATAGCAAGATTAACTCTGCATGTGTCACACAAGGAACAAATATTGGTCTCATTCATGTACCGAAGATAGCATAGATTTAAAACTCTCATTTATTTTCTGTAAAAATTATGAAAATTTGTTACATTGTAAAATGAATTTTAGTCTACCAATAATCAAGTGAAAAAGCAATAGTTCTGTTCATAAAAAAAAAGCAATAGTTCAAACAAAAAAGACTTAAAAATCTATCATAGAATTTGCAGTTAGTTGCGGAAAGATAGTATCTATACAACCAATCACATTTATATAAAGGAGCAATACTTACATACATTCATTGCATAAAGTGAATTTTACACTATAGTTCTGTGGATTACATGAGATTGGAGCTGTCAACCAGAAACCAAATATGTATTTTATATACCAATATTTCAAAAAAAAAAAAAAACTTTTGCTTTTTTGGTAACTAACAATGCCATGTATACACCAAAATTTGTTCTGCTTATACTTTATACAAGAAGTGCATGTTAAGTCAAGATCTAAATGGAGATATGTTAAAAGTCTAATTCTGCCCCATCAATCCACACAGAGATATGTTCAAAGCCTAATTCTGCCTCCTCAATCTACATGAAAATAAGTCACATACAGTACTACATCTATCTATGCACTTGTGGCATAAGCTTTATTTAGCATATGTACATCTGTTTGATTATCTATCTCACGCTAGATGAACAAATAAGCATTTGAAGAAAGTAATAAAAAATATTAAAAACAGAAGAAGCAAAATTCCTTCATTTGGCTCGTCCATTTCTCCTATCATTTTCAAAAATTACACTTAAAGTTACAATAGATGCCAAACAAACAATAGTGTAAAAGATGCCAACAATGATGGAGACGAAAATTTTTTGTTAAATTTTTATCCATCAGTTACACTTTTCTTTTATGTTCCAAAAATTCCACTAGGATAAGCATAGAAAAAAAAAATGAGGGAGGTGATAGGGAAATAAAGCTGAAGTTAACCCAATATTATTGCAAATGTCAGCCTTTTAATCTACTCGTTAAAGTAGCTTCGCTTGCAGAAGCTTTACTAGAGATAAATAACTTAAATTTACTCTTTTGTCCGGGACTTCAATTTTGTTTCCTAGTTATATTGCATTATTTCAACCCACTCTTCCTATATAGAAAGCAACAAATTCATTGCAGCACAGGGCTGCAGATATAAGCAGCCATTGCTACTATACTCTTGTAAGCAATATCAAGTCAAATATTGATAAAAATCTACCAAATGTCTTCTTAGGCCTTGTATGATTGGAGCCTTAAAATTACCTTATCTACTTTTTATATTTATTTCACATTTAAAACAAACTCTCATATAAAAAATTAAACTTTATTTCACCTCATATACAGATCCCAACATTAAAAATCAATATTGTTTTTGAAAACAATAATCAATATATTTCACATCCTATACACATCAATAAAAAAAAATCAACATTATTTCATATCTTAGATAACTTCAAATATTAAAATAATTTTATTTTACATTACACACTATATCAATATAATTTCTCTCTCCAACCCAAAAAACATCATCCAACCAAGTGAATCACTAGGCCAGTTTGGACTTGAGG
Organism: Apostasia ramifera; assembly: GCA_019297695.1. Lineage (NCBI taxonomy): Eukaryota > Viridiplantae > Streptophyta > Magnoliopsida > Asparagales > Orchidaceae > Apostasia > Apostasia ramifera. The sequence continues at coordinate 124,695 of JAEMOT010001385.1, read as the reverse complement.
TGGGGTTCACTAATTTCGGTAATTTTAACCTTGAAATTACCCCTAAACTGTGTTTGGTTGATAACCTGTGTTATCCCAATATATTGTTTGGGTGTAACCTAAGGTAAGAATATACCGGCAAAGAAGGTGAGAGCTAACCTAGATGAAGGGGTGGGATAGGACATGGTTGAGTTAGTTGGTGAAGGGTAGATGAACTAGGATAATACAAACATGAAGGACAATCTAGATAGTTTTATGCTACCTCTTAACACAAACTAAATGAGATACAATTTAGTTTATATGAGTGAAACATGAACATAGCTCAATATACTCTTCGTCTGCATCCTCTATTTCAAAAATTCAAACTTCCAGGCATTTTGAAGCTTTACATCATAAAATGTTAAATCTATTGGGAAATTGAAGGTTTCTCCCTTTTGACGAACATTTATTATTTTGATGTTTGATAACGAGCTTAAGTTACTTTATAATGTATATCAAGATTTGACATTGTAGATTTGAAGGATTATTTGTGATAATCAATGTAAAGCTTCACAATCCATAAACTTATGCAAAGAGAAGATACGAAAGAAAGGTGCACAACATTAACTTACTCAAGACAAGCTAAGAAAAAAACAATATTACCTGAAGACCTTTGTGATCACTCCTTCGTTCTATTGGTTAGTTCAGGTAGAATCAATTGTAAGGTTTATTTTGAGTGCATGAGGTCTAGAGCAATTAAAGAGAACTAATAACTCCTTAAAGTATTCATAAGATAATATAGGCTAAATCAACTCAGCAAAGGGTTGGTGGACCTAGTAAAGAGGGCTGTTTCTAGTGCTGGCTGGGGCTTGGTCAATATGACTAGGTTGACGTAGTCTAGTCAAAATGTTCTCTAAAGTTGGCAAGGGTTAGGTCAACCAAGAGCTCTTGGGTCGACCTAGTTTGTTGGGTTCACCTAGCTTACGAACACCTAGGTATTAGTTAGGTCAACTGAATACCTAATTTTAGCAATTTCAACCAACCTAGCTAATTTTCGTGTTTTGTCTTTATTTTACCATGTGAGGAGCCTATATTTGGCATGTTATAAGTTGCCACTGACTCGACCTAGTTTGTTGGGTTCACCTAGTTTACGAACACCTAGGTAATAGTTAGGTCAACTGAATACCTAATTTTAGCAATTTCAACCAACCTAGCTAATTTTCGTGTTTTGTCTTTATTTTACCATGTGAGGAGCCTATATTTGGCATGTTATAAGTTGCCACTGACTCCATTGATACTGAATCTCTCTAATGTTTCTACAAGATAAAAATAAATTTTGAAAAGCTCAAAATCAATTATGTAAAGTACTCTTGTCAATCCTCTCCAGGTGCATCGAATTCAATCATTAGGAAGTGAAGTGAGATTTAGTGTTTTATTTATGCTATCTTATATCTTCCCTGGGTTTCTATAATTGGAATGTAAAAAGGGCCTAGAGGTGAGATTTTTCTTCACTAACGAGAGAAGATGACCTCTAAGTTGAAACTTCGAGAAGGTGAATATGATTCCTTCACTTGGGAGTGAAGAGGGCCTCTAAATAGTGACTTAGAGGAGGATGGGCACTTTAGTTAGATTGTAATTGGGGTTTACTCTGTTACTCTTGATGCCAAAGAGTAAGAATAGTGAAGCATTTTAGGTTTTGCCTTTGGGCAATGGATGACATAAAAGTTGAGAACCATCTAAATCTTGTCTCTTTGTGTGTGATTATCTACATTTGTTTCCTGTTACATTAGTAGCTAGGCTTCACTCTTGCTAATCTATATTCGAGAATCATTTTCTGCATATTTTTATATACCCAAAGATTGTATATTCACCCTCCTAGATGCAAGAAGATCCAACAAAAGAAATATCAAGGACAAGCATTATGTGGCACTAAATAAGCCATGCTGATTGTGAAGTAGCATAACCATTGCATCTATTCTATGTTTTCTACTATGAGATCATCAGAAATACTTGTTTATATCATTTCAATTCTTAGAAAAAGTTCATACCTGGTTAACCACTATACTATGACAAGGTTTATTAGGCTACCTAAAATCTAAGGTGCAAAATGAAAAAGAACACCAATACATATAAGAAAAAAGTAAGCAAGCAAAGGATAAATTACCAGAGGAAAAGGACAAGGGGAAAGAAAGAGGCATTGACGAAAAAAGAAATTTAGCAAAGAGAGTGACCAAGGATAAGCAAATAAGGAGAGCAAGAAAATAAGGCAGAAATGCATGCTGGAGAAGCTGCAAAGAGGAATGGAGAAAACAAACACTTAGCATTGCAGCAAATCAGCAATTGTTACAGATACATCATTCCACCTGGTGATGGCAATCTCATATGCTAAAGCAACAAACACAGATGGGACGGACTGCATAACAATGAGGGATCGTTGTTGAAGTAGTCTCAAAGCAAACCCATGCATCTTAAACTATGGTAACTAGAAAACCAACATAGGTCCAAATGCCTTTGAGCTTCAGTTGGGTTGCCCAGAAAAAGATGTGCAAAGAAAATCATAGAACCACACATATCTCAAGTAAAAGTTCCATCAAAAACCAACATAAGTCAGCTCAATTTCAACAATTCAAGGCTACAAATTCATAATTAACCTCCTTTCCAACAACACAACAAGATTGGATAGACTAAATAAATTCCTTAGCCAGTGTTCTAGCGGAAAGATCTATTTACACATTTCAAAAGAAAGATGTTCCTCTTAACTTTAGGTGTTATATTGGTTACTTAACAAGTGACATTCCAAAATATGAAAAATAGTAAAAACGAAATGACTAAGATCTTCGAACATAATAAAACACTACCTAAGTAGCAATATTTGCCCCCGAATCTTCCGCTCCTCATTTCTATAACAAAAGTGCTTTATTACCAACATGCCATCCTTTTGCTTCAAAGTTTTCACAATAAACCCCCAATGTTTCACAAAATTATAGCTGAATTTTTAGCTCCCTGATTGACATAGAACAAATTACTACAATGCCACTCTTGAGATGCCCAATATGGTATCTTGTATCTATTTTAGTCTAACAACCATTTTTCCAGTTTCGGTTATGCTTTTTACCATTAAATGCCTGATTACTAATGTATTTGGATATTAGTTCAAAACATAGTTTTGTCATATCAAATATAGATATTCCTATTCATTATGCTGCCTAGAATGGAGTACACAATAGAACAAAGAAGCCAGTAAAGACAACCTACGGTAAATTAACTTAACTGTAAAAAAGTAAATAAGGTTGGAAGAAAAATAAGAAAAATGAGATGAATATAACATTTTGTTTTGACTCAAAAAAGGCAAAGCCATCTTCACATGACAATAAAAATCTTAATAATCAATCACTCAATGAACCAAAAACCACCAACTTCTCCACTATATATATAATTTTTTCCATCAAGTAATGCAACAATTCAATTATAATATTAGAATTCACATAAATAGGGAGATCAACAAAAAAGACTTTAACGCAAAATGCAATTACGGAAGAGATCAAAGAGAAGAAACTGAGAATATTCATTACAGGAAACATGCAGACCAAGGTCTAAAGTTGTTAACAGAACATTCAACAACACAAGCATCAAAAAGAAACTTTTTGCTAACACGTACCACTGGATGATCCTGATCCACTACTAGAACTGCTTGAGCTACTACCCTTGCCTATTCTCTGCGCTGTAACTTTCCCTGTATCAACCGGAGAATAGCCGGTCACAGGAAGATCATTACCGCCAATGTCCACATCCTCATCTTCATCAACAGGCCCAACGCCTGCATAAAAGTCAGAAACAGCAGACATATCATAAAATTCAATTATCAGACATCGTGACAAAGCATTCAACCAAAAGCTAGACTTGGTGGCTAACCTTCGCCAGGATGCGTAGATGAATTGCTGAGTCCAGATTCGTTTAAAATCTGTCGATAAGAGAGGAAAAATATTGTAAGCCACGTAATACAATTAAAAAAAAATTATCAAGCAGATACAACCTCTATTTCACAAAGGTCCATTTTCTCCTGCTGCTCCAAGAGGTTTCCTTGTGAATAGTCATCTAAGAGATTCTTTAATTCAAATAAGGCATCATCGCTAAGGGAGTCAAAGTCAATCTCTATTTCTTCCTCACTATATTGGTTTGTATTATCACAATGCCGCTTCAGGAAATCAACAATGTGTTGTGGCAGCTCTGGAATTAGAGATAAACGCCTGCTAAGACTCAGCTTCTCCTCATCATTCATCTTTGACTTATTCTCCAGCCCATGTTTATTATTGTCCTCCTGAGGAACACTCTTCCATGGCTTTGAGACTGTCTTGGTAGCAACCGTCTCCCTTCTAACAATTGCATCAGCTGCTTTGAGTTTTTTCTCAATAGGTTTCCATCTCATCTCAAAGAACTTGCTCATGACATCAGCCATGATATGCACATCATTACCAGGTGGATTGTATGTCATTGCGTTAGAGAATGTGAGCCTCACATCAGATGCAAAATCCCACGGACTAGAGTAAAGACTTGAAGCTAGCTTGGATTTGACAGTTCCAAGATCCATAGGTTGCTTGATAACAGAGAAATAATCTGGAATGTTCAATTTGACTACATCAACAGGGGTGTTGAATACCCATGCATACTGATGTGCCATCAGGCGTTTGAGGAGTGATTCACATTGCTTAATCAGCACTGTTACTGAAGGTGGTCCTGGAGCCTGCTTGGTAGACTCGAATCTACCAGTTATCCCACGCTTCAAATGGGAAGCATTCTGGACCGGGTGATCCAGTTTCTTTATGGGGGGGTGATCACTAGAAGAAGATACAGCAACTGCATTTGATTCTACAGCGGCAGTGGAACGAATTTTCTTCTGAAATATCTGAACCATCTCAAGCTCCTGCCTCAGTCTCATTTCCAAGACTTTCCTTTCTGGACCAGACATCTTTGAAAAAGAAACAACTTGCATAGGAGCGCAAAAACCATCATATCTGTCTGCATTCAAGCTTATGCACCTTCTCTTTGGCGTGCAAGACATCTCTGAACCAACATGCCCGGGGCTAACGAGTCCCTCAGATTCACCAACCGCTTCCACTGCATGTCTGTACTCGGGAACAATGCTAGATGAGTATCCCTTAGAATCCTTCTGCGTTTTCCCCATCGATGTGAATGAAATATTGTGACAAAGCTCCTTTGAGGCCTTCCCCTGGGACCAGGAGCAGTTCTTAGTAACAGTCTGTGTCATAAGATCAATAAAACAGAACCTCAAGACTCCAATCCTACAAAAATCACTACAGCACAAAGGGACTCCAATAATCAAGAAAAGAACAACCCCAAGTATGCCAACCCACAGCAGAAAAATTATCAAGTAATTTTCTCAAACAGATCTCCGCATTATCTTCAAACCAAAGTGATAAATTTTACCCTTCACGACACCCAGTATATCGTATGACGCAAGCTTTCGCACCAAAGATCTCAGAGAGCAATTAACTTTATTTCTTACTAAATTTCCACAAAAGTGGCGTATTCAAGATGCAACTTTCAGGTAATCTCAAACCAGTCGCGAGGACAGCCCAAAACCTTGACCCAGTTGCGCTATGCTCCTCGTATAAGCCGAATGAATCCAAGTCAAACCACAAAAGAAGACGAGCTACAGATGCAACACCGGGCGTCCGAAAAGGCAACAAACCCTACCCTTTCCAACGATTCCCTCTGCCAGAACAGACTCCCAGTAATCAACGAAACAAGTGACGGAGAAATTAGGTCAGAGTTCTGCCCGCTTACTACCTCAAAGGATCAAAACCCAAGTCACGCAAGAAGACGACGGACGGAATCGAAGACCGCGGGAGCACGACAAAAGACGAGAAAATCCTTCGGAACTCGGGCAGTACGAAATCTGGATCCCTCCGAGGCGCTTCTTCCTCTTACCAGTCAAGCTGCCGCAAAACCCTAGCCGCCAGGCAGATCTTTCGCCGACGTACTATTACCCTTCTCGTCTCCTGCTCCAGCACCGCGACTCCACGACGAGAGAGCTAGCGAAACAGAACTCACGCAACGGACCTCGCTCGGGCGGCTCGAGCCAACTTGAGTCCCAATAGAGTCCTGGTCACGGTTTATATAGATTTAACTGAAGTGTCTGGCTCGGAGAAACAGGACTATCCTGGCCGTTGATCTGGCCAACATCTTCATCTCACGGACGGAGACCACACGAAGGTCGGCTGATTCTGGATCGACGGATCGTGTTCACTCTCAATCCAAGTCGGGTTCACATTGGCAACCGAAGAAATACATAAGATCAAGCTACTTATATTTTTTTAAAAAAAATTACATACATAATGTTAAAAAAATTATTTCATATAATTAATATATAAATTTTTAATATTATATGTTAACTATAAAAATCATAAAAAAAAATAATAATAAAAACTATAAAAATCATAACGAATAATTACGTACATAATACTACATATTATCATAATTACGAGTATCACATCTATTTTTAAAAAATTACATTGTAGCTTTAGACAAATTGTGTGGGATATAAAAAAAACGTGTGGAATGTAATTTTTAGATATGTGACGTATAATTTTTAAAAAATAATATTTAATATGTAAATATTATAATATGAAATATTATGTATAAAATTTGTGATGACTCATATTATAAAATTTTTAAAATATGAGCTCGCAATTTTTTTTTTAAGTTATATATCAAAAATAATTAAAAATTAATTATAAAAATATTTTAATAATTAACTTAAAAAACAATAGAAATATTTAGCAATTTATTTGAATTGATGGTAACCTAAAAATCAATCAAAAATAAAGTGAATAATTTTATTTAATTTTAATCTAATTTATTTATTATGAGAGCTAAGACACCTTTTGTTAAAGACGAACTAACATGTATGAACAAATTCAATTCCAGTAAATTGAAAAATAAAAAAATAAAAATAATTATAAGTTAATTATAAAAATGAGGTAATTATATGTATATTATTAAAATTTAGTTATTTTGTATATTTAACATGTAAATTTTTAATATTATATATTAATTGCAAATATTTTATAAAAAAAATATTTTTTTGTTGCATATATATTATAATTTTATAATATATAAATTGTCATAAATTATAATTTTTATATAATTTTTTAGTTATTATATAATATTTAAAATTTATATATTAATGATATAAAATAATTAAATTTTAATATCATGTACATAATTTTTAAGAAAACTTTATTGATAATTTGATCTTATTTATTCAGTTGCCGATGTGAATCGGACTTGGATTAAGGGTGAACAAAATCCGTCGACAATCAGCCAACCTTCGTGTGATCTTCGTCCTTGAGATGAAGATGTTGGCAATATCAACGGCCCGAATCGTCCTGTTTCTCCGAGCCAAGACACTTTAGCCTCATTTATTTAGCTATTGAAAGTTAACCTAGTTTAATTTTAATCAGACCTATTACATCACACATAAAATTTAATATTAAAAATTAATTTTAATTCACATCCTACATATATTATTAAAATAATAACTAATTTACATCATATTCTTCACACATCCCAATACAATAATTAATTTTATATCACATTGTAATATATTTCAATACAATAATTAATTTTATATCACATTATTTATATTTTTTAATATAATAATTAATTTTATTTAATATTATTTATAATTTTTAATAAAAAATATTTCTATTTAAATTTAAATTTAATTTTATTAAATTTAATTTTACAAACAAACACGTCCTTAAAGTTAAATCTATATAAACGGTGACCAGGACTCGACTCAAGTTGGATCGAGCCTACCGAGCGAGGTCCGTTGCGAGAGTTGTATTTCGCGAGCTCCCTCGTCGTGGAGTCGCAGTGCTGGAGGAGGAGAGAAGAGGAGGGGAGGATAAGAGTACGTCGGCGAAAGATCTGCCTGGCGGCTAGGGTTTTGCGGCAGCTTGACTGGTTAGAGGAAGAAGCGCCTCGGAGGGATCCAGATTTCGTACTGCCCGAGTTCCGAAGGATTTTCTCGTCTTTTGTCGTGCTCCCGCGGTCTTCGATTCCGTCCGACGCCTTCTTGCGTGACTTGGGTTTTGATCTTTTGAGGTAGTAAGCGGCAGAACTCTGACCTAATTTCTCCGTCACTTGTTTCGTTGATTACCGGGCGTCTGTTCTAGCAGAGGGAATCGTTGGGAGGCGTAGGGTTTGTTGCCTTTCCGGACGCCGGAGGGTGCACCTGTAGCCCGTCTTCTTTTGTGGTTTGACTGGGTGCATTCGGCTGATACGAGGAGCATAGCTCAATTGGCTGATACGAGGTGCATTCGGTTTGACTGGGTGCATTCGGCTGATACGGGTAGGGTTTGCACCTGAAAGTTTCATCTTGAATACGCCACTTTTGTGGAAATTTAGTAAGAAATAAAGTTAATTGCTCTCTGAGATCTTTGGTGCGAAAGCTTGCATCATACGATATACTGGGTGTCGTGAAGGGTTAAATTTATCACTTTGGTTTGAAGATAATGCGGAGATCTGTTTGAGAAAATTACTTGATAATTTTTCTGCTGTGGCTTGGCATGCTTGGGGTTGTGTTTTGCATATTTGATATGTTTGATGAAATTTAAATGTAAACAAGTTGTAAACTTTGTCATAATTATTTATAGATTATATTTCATTGTTTGTGGCTCCTTCCATGTTGTGAAGCATATTGAGGGTCAGTTGGGAAAAACCCTTATGCTATAACTTATGAGAAGGCCCCAAATTTTATTCCTCAAACTTTATGTTGTGGGCTAGTCAAGCAGGAGAGCAGGTGGTATACGGGATCAAAGTCCTCTCCAACGCCTACCATGAACTATATCTAAATTTTTCTTTATCTTCCTTAACAACACTAGTCAACAAACAGTCTCAATAAATTCTCTTTATATCACTTTCAATTCTATCATCAAAAACAATAGTAAACTACTGATTCATCAAGCCTCTGTTTTGAAGCGTGAATGGGAAAAAACTGTCGCAGTGAAATATCTATTGCATGTTTTTTTTTTGATGGAAGGAACAATATTAGGAACACTTGATATCTCAGGAATATTGTTGGTAGATATCACTAGAAAAAAAACAAGTGCCCTTCAAGGAAGTTGTAATAGTAGTTATCATTTACTGCATCAATTAAGCCAACTTAACACCCCATGTTTGCTGAAATATCATTTACTTGAATTGGACTGGACCCAAGACAGTATTAAGATAATTACCTGTAAGAGCTATCAGTTTTTATTTTTTTTTCAAGTAACATATTTAAAGTTCATTGTTTGACATTCTCGACATTTGCAAAAGAGATTCTCTGTCTCCATTGTCATTAGTCTCAATACGCATAAATTATGACCATGTCAGAACTAAAATATCAATTTGCTGCCACTTGGTTGAGAGTCAAATTTAAGCATGTGATATACAATTTCAATCAACTCATCAATCTTCAACCGTTGGAACTGCTATAATTTTGCTAAACCCAACGACATATACAACTTTTCATCCATCAAGCGTTAATACAACATCACCATTTCAAACAATACAAACATTTGGGTCGGACAATTGTGAGTGCCTAGAATTACAATTCATGAATTAAAATTAAGTTGCGTAGACGAGAGGAAAATAATCTAAAAACCCTGAAAACATTCAAGCATGAAGGCAAATTATCTCACAAAAAACAATTATGCATGAACAGTAAACAATGCACACTCTAAGGCCCTGTTTGGTTGGAGGCCATCTTGGCCATGATNTTAATAAAATGGTTGGAGGCCATTTTGGCCATGGCCTGGCCTCCAACCAAACAGGGCCTAAAGTTATGGACACTACAAAAATCAATAGTAAAATAAGGATTGCTAAAATGAGATATGAGTTTTAAATTTGGGACTTACACTTGGCGAAAACAAACAAGACAAGAACAAGTAGTTTTTCTTTTTCTTTGAGAATCAAGAACATGTAGTGAACTTGAAGGCGTAGACTTCAACTGCGGTTGTTGAAAGGTCAAGCTCGAACTGTCGAAGTAATAGCATTCTTAAATACATTGCGCAGGTCTCACACAAATCAAAAAAATCTGCCGACTGCATGCACAATACAACTCAGGCTAACTAAAAAATTAATGCACTGGCCGCCAGCATTAAAGACCACTGGCTGAAAGCTCTTGGAAGCATGGCCATTGTACTTGACATAGGACTAATAGGAGTTCAACAATGATGACTTCTGTTGCTATATCCATATCTGAGTCCTTACTTGCGTCCTGCTTCCCTTCGTCAGCATCGTTTACCTGGACTCTATTGATGAAGTCCAGGTCATTCCCTTCACGCTCTTTGTCAGCTTCCCCGATTGATGAGGACAAAGTAACCCACTTTGCTAAAGACTTCTACCCCTTCTTTTGCCTCTTCACCACCGGCTCTGATGATCTAGCATCTCACGAGGGACCCTCTTGCTCCCTTATTTGCAAGAGTCGAAACCACTCAAATAGTTCAGCTCCAACTATGCTCTGTCTGCATAACGCGAAAGAAGTTAGAGGACTGAGTAAAACCATAAAAAAATCAATGTCTAAAAGAGATTACTTATGTAGGTCGTTTTGCCCCCTTCGAGCACTTCAAGTACTCTTCGGTGTTATGGACAAACTTCCATATCTCATCCACTACCTTGAAGTATTGGTTCTCGAAACCGATCCTGTCCCCTAAGAATCGCGCCTCTCCCATTCTTTGTGGGATGGTGAACCTCATCTCGCCAGGGTTGACAAAGAAGAACATTATGTACCAATCTCTGAAACCGTTGTCCTTCGTCTTGAAAACCCAACAGAACCTCCCTTTCAAAACAAAACCACCATGGAGATGTTGGTTGGCCACCCATTGAAGGTCGCCTTGAAACTTATGGACAAAAGCTTACTAATCAAATGCCAATACTTTTGGCACATTGCATTTGAGTTTCCTTTCAGCATGGAAGGGTAGGAAAATGTATTTCCATAGGAAACCATCTCGGTTAATTTTAGAATGGAATAATTTTTAAAAGCTTTATTCATACGAAAAATTTTGTGGGACTCCATATAATTGAAAAATGTTTATCTTTCTTTCTTATCTTCTGACAGCTTTGATGGCGGAAATGTCTGCTTCAGATGCTAAAAGATTATGGTCTATCATATGGCATGGAGAGGATCTGGTTTATAAGAAGAGAAGGTGTGCCTCTCACACTCCTATAATATCTTCTTGTGAAATTTCTTTATTGTTTGATTTCGACTATAATTCCTTAATTTTCCTTTGTTATAGCTTATACTGTTTAACATAAATAATCATGTCAAGGGCTCCTGGTTAGCTTTGTTGATCATTTGGTAGATAAGAGTGTTGTGGTTTCATGCTTTGTAATTTGTTCATACAGTCAGAACTTCATAAATATAAAAGACTGCCGAGCAAGCACCATTAAGAGCACTGGACTAGAACTACAGTAGGGTTTATTAGTAATAAGTAACAGAACAAGATGAGAAATTCCTTGATGCATGTAGAACGGCCAAAATGTTTCTAAACATTGTCATTGTTTGTGGAATTTGTTTTTGGACTGCATTGTTTCAATTGTTGATCAAATATGTGCTCTTCATTCCTAAGAAAGTAAGCTCTGCTGATTTTTTGCATTCAAAATCATGAACAGGCTATATAATTGGTATAGGCATCTTTCAGCTAGTATAATTAGGGCTCTTTTCACATATTTGTGTTTTGAAAATTTTTGTTAATCTAGTTTTTTTTTTTTTAATAGTGATGCCCTTTTCCTGTATAGAATCATATCCTAAACAAGAAATTATTGTAAAATGCTTGTTTCAAGTATCAATCTAGTGATGTTTTGATATTAGCACTTAGTTTGTGCTTTGGTTCAGGATCTTTCGCCTTCAATATTGAAGCACCAAAGCTCATATTTCTGAAACCTTTACCTGAATGAAATTATCAAATCCCTTCTCTTTGATAAAAATGATGAAGTTTCCCCTTTTAATTGATGGACAAGCATTAGTTTCTTGGTTATTTTTCTTCTTAGCCTGAGAAATGGTTAATTCCTTTTTAGTGAGGTGCATATTGTGCAAGCCTTTTTAGAATTTTAGTTTTTCTTTAAAGATGATTAATGCTTATCTACATGTTGATGTGGGTAATTAACATTTTTGTCCCTGAGGTTTGTGGTTTTCTCTTTATTCCACTTGTTCTAAATCATTTCATTATGGTCCCTGAGATCAATCTCCGCTTTCAAGCATGTCCTAACCTTAAACTATTCTGTTAACTTTTTAGAAAGCCCCAATTTTGCCACCTTTCTAGCTCTCACACTCTCTCCAATGATAGGTTCGTAAAGCTTCTCCTTCACCATTCCTCTCCTCCTAGTACGCCTCCCTTTCATCACCATTGGTGGCGACTCCATCACTTTTGATGACCTTGAGGTAGTGGCATTAATCATGGATGAAAATGAAATGATTTAAAAAGCATAGTCTAAAGTTAATGAATGTTGGACCTGTGACTCCTGTTTTCCACTTAATGGGAACTTTACATTGCGGTTGTACCACTTACTAGGAAATTTTTCTTGATGGCTTAATTCATCATTTTAGTGTATTTGACCATCAAGAATTAATAGATTGTGATTTGGGAAGCCATTATATATGTTTTTAATTACTTAAAATGTAAGCACTGTAAACTTCATTCTTTCCTAAAATTCTTTAAAACACTTTTCTAAATTAATATAAATCAAATGCAGATCTTCTTTTCTTTCATCATTATAGGGTGATCATTAATACTTAGGTATTGCGGAACTAGTTTAGTTTTATGCTAGGTAGATTTACTATAGAAACTGTATATTTGTTGAGAGGTTTAATGGAGGTCATAGGGTGATTAAGCATATATCATATCATAATACTAAGGTATTGCAAATTTAGCTTGCTTTTATGCCAGGTAGATCTGTTATAAAAACTATTTATTTATTGAGAGAATTAATGAAGAATTTTGGAGATGGAAAAAGAATTATATTTGATTTTTATCAATTTAAAAATGGCTTGTGATAAAGTTCTAAAGGAGGTGTTTTTGGGAGTTATGGAAAAGAATGATATTTGTATTGCTTACCTTTAAATTATTAAAGACATTTATAGGAGGCTATTATTTCTGTTTGGATTTGAGAAAGTTTGACTAAGAATTTTTCTATTACGATTAGATTATACTAAGACTTGGCTTTAAATCAATATTTTATTGCATTGATTATAGAGGTTATGAGTAGACACATTCAAGAGGAGGTGCTTTAGTATATGTTTTTTGCAAATAATTTATTTTTATTGAGAAGACTAGTGATGAGGCTAAGACCAAACATGAGTTTTGGAGTACTATAAAGTTTAAAGTTCTCTTTCTTAGTAGATCCAAAACCAAATATATAATATTTTCTAAAAAAAATGAAATGTATGATGCAATTTTTGTTAAGATAAAAGTACTAGTATTGGGGAAGTCTCAATTAGCAATCACATTATTAAGAAGAGTGTCGCTTGGATATTACAGTTTAATGATATATAAAATTACGGTGAAATAGGACAATGTTATTGGTTGGATTCAAGACTTCAAGTAGAATGAATTTAGTGAAAGAATTCATTTGATGTTATGTGATAAAATAATTTCACCTAGGCTTAAAAGTAAATTTTATAGGATAATAAGTAAGATCAGCGATGTTATATAGTGCTCAATACTGACCTGCGAAACTGAAATATATGAATAAAATAAATATCGTAGAGATGAGAATGCCATTGTGCATGAGTGAATATACACAAAAGGATGAGATATGGAATGACTACATCCATGAGAAGGTTGAAGTGGCCTTAATTGAGGATAAATTTAGAGAGTTTTCTTTGATGGTTTGGATATATAAATAGTAGGCTAATAGAAGTTCTAGTAAGGTGAGTTGCGTTATTGAATTTTGCCTATGTAAAAAGAGTAAGAGAAAAACTAAAACGGCATGGCAAGAAAGTATAAGGAATGACTTTACATATTTAAAGCTAAATGAAGCAGTGTTATTTGATAGAGTGCAATTGAAACAAAGAATTCATGTAGTCGACCCCACCTTGTGGGATTAAGGCTTAATTATTATTGTTGATTTGTGAATCATTGTATCGTTATAATCTATTCTGACTATTTGGATTACGAAATCTCATACACGCAAACTTATTTCACATTTGCACTATTCTTGTTAATTATTTTCTTTTCTACATTATAATATTTCTTGAAACTACATTATAATTTTTCAAAAGAGCTTGCCTGAGTCTATTGAATAATATGTGAAAGTTGGCATTGGGTAAGGGATTGAAATCTGTAATGTTTGTCCAAACCTTTTGCACTGCTTTCTCAACTTCCAGTTCATGTTCTATAGTAATTACGTTTTTCTTCTTTTGTTTCGAAGTTTTTTTTTTCTGGAAAATGTGTACTATTTGTAACTTCAAGTATGTCATGTCATTGCTGAGAAAATGCCATAGTTTATTGAACAATGGATGCTCTGCAGATGGTTAATGCAAATGGCCTTGACGGATACGGGTGAAGTTAGATTGAAGAAGTTCAAAAAGCCAAAGTTATTGAATAAATTGTAAGTTGATTTTTCTTTCTCTGGTTTATTTTGAAAAGTTTGACCTATGAGACTGTTATCTTGTTTGTTTTATGTGGATTGGAACTCCAAACATGTAAGTGCAATCCTAGTTCTTGTGCTTATGGAAGCTTAGCACTTGGAAAAGTACGTGCTTTGTTCATGAAAGCTGCTAGTTGGTTCTTAGAAATAGGCACAAAATGACAATAGGGGGAAGATTGAAGAAAGAGGAGATATGCATGTGCTTTTTGGAAATGGCTATAAATCTTCATCTTCATATCTTGCCTTTTGATATTGTCTTAATTTGTGTTATAATCATCCATCCATATGTAAGTTAGACTTGGAGAACTGCAGTGGCATATTTAGATGAAAGAGCATCAGAGTGGCTACTGATAATCATTTATGTCCTTGCAGACAGTACAACTGCTTGTCCCTTTTCTTCAGCAATATCTAGTAGATTTTTCCAACAAGATACGCTAATTCTTATATTGTATGTATTCATTTTCTTTTTTGAAAGACGTATGTATTCAGTTTTTGGTGAAGGGGGATGGT
Source organism: Apostasia ramifera (assembly GCA_019297695.1). Classification (NCBI taxonomy): domain Eukaryota; kingdom Viridiplantae; phylum Streptophyta; class Magnoliopsida; order Asparagales; family Orchidaceae; genus Apostasia; species Apostasia ramifera. The sequence goes on along the minus strand of JAEMOT010001385.1, from coordinate 109,569 downwards.
GCAGGAGTAATCCGTAAAATAAGTTTCTGTTCTGTTTTAGAAAATGTCAATTATTATGTGATTGCGGTCCTAAGTGAAATATCAGTGGAAATGTTTACCTCAATTCAATCATGGATACTCCTAAGATGTATATGCGTCTTGAGCATTTTGGAGACAGAAGAATGATATTTTGTACTTTTGATGGAAGGTGTTTACCACTTAGGATTACATAGTCCAAGGATTAATAACTTGGGAAAAGATTTAGTAAATTACAAGATTTAGTAAATCTTGTAATTGAAAAACTTAGGAAAAAATTTAGTAAATTACAAGATCCAACAGAAATGTTAAGATAAAAATTAATATTATTTAACATCCTACATATATTGAAATTTGAAACTTGATTTTATTTCATATCTTACAAAGATCTTAAGATGAAAAATAGTTTTATTTCAAATCTTACACAAATTTAAATGAAATTTGTAAACAAGCCAAAATCTGAGTACTTACTAAACTATGCCTAAGTATATAGTTTAGTCGAATTTGATTATTCCAAAACTAAAATAGTTTGTCTTGTTCGAGAAAATTTTGTTATTAATGACCCTCATTTTTAATCTATGTGGCTGTAGTACAGTTCTTCATATTACTAGCATAAACTAAGTAATGCTGGCTACCCAGAAAATTCTTATTAGGTTCATTGTTTAAAATACTATGAATGGTGGACTTCAAAACCATGGCTTTCAACTTCTATCAAATAACAGATACTATGAATGGTGGACTTCAAAACCATGGCTTTCAACTTCAAAACCATGTTTTTTCATTCCAGATAGAGAGATGCCCATTAGTTAATCTATAATGCTATTTCTTCAACTTACATCAAATAACAACATCCATCATTATTTCCTAGATTTCTTTGCACTTCTTTATGTCAATATATAACTAATTCTGGTACTAACTGTTGTAGGAACATTTTTGATATAGATTTATGCATAAATGACAAAGCTTTGAGATGTTACACTTTTGCAGGTTCCTACCTGAATCATTTGTAAGGAGTGATGAAGTAAGTTGTTTACTTGCCCAGTCAGTTCTTATGCAATCCCTTGTCTTCATCAAATGCACATATTGAAGTAGTTATCTGTAATTATGCATGATGCATGGATGTTTCTAATGAAAATAGTTTGATTATAGATTTTGATATCAACAAGATCTAGAAGTGTGCGTGATATAAATTTTATAAAAAATTCCAGTGCCTCTGTGAATATAAATCAATGATGAATGCTTAAACATATTCATATTCTTCTTGGTCATAAAATTGAGACCACCTTTTGTATTTGAAAATGTGCATGCATGCATGGAGATTGTTGAAATGAAATTTTTTATTCTATTGAGGGATTAACTTTGTGATGAAGATCAACCCATTGATTCTGACGATTTTGTGCTCAGATATTTTGGGTACAAGAAACATAGTGGATAGTTTGAAACTAGAGGAGTTATTTTATCTTATTATGTTTCACTCTATTTTTTTTTACCTCCTCTTCTATTCTCTGTTTCCTTTCTTCTCTTTTCGTTCTATATAAATCAACTAAATCACATATAAGCAATTCATTGGCTTTATTATCATGCACCATGCCAGTTTGCCAAATGACCCACTATTCAAGTCTGCATATACCTGCCTGTCTGCAACTGCTCCTGCTCGCAGCATGTGCTTGACCCAATGCCTGTTTCATGAAGCCTCACGCCTGCACAGCCACATGTCTTTTGAAATTGCATGCATACCTGTAGTGCCTGGCTCTGACAACTCGACCTACTTGTAGCTTCACATTTCGCAATTATGTGTTGACCGCAGTCTCATGCCAATCCCTAGTAGTGCTCCTGCTTGGAGTTTCGTGTCGCTCTTCTCTACACTCCTCTCTTCCTACCCCACCATGCCTTTTGCCTCCTGCCTTTATCTCATCATGAGCAGGCAACCCCCTCTGTTTTGCTTGTCCCTATTCTACCTTCACTCTACATAGTCGGTGAAGTCCACTTAGTCTTCATACTATTCGTTCACTTTGTTTTGAATACGTTAGGATTGACCCTTCTCATTTTATGCCTAGCTGTGGTGTTGTCATTGAGATCGAAGCGCACATACAATTTCTTATTTACTAGTCTTGAAACTTAGTGTTAATAGTATAGCACATAGCTTTTCCTTTGTAAGCACGTTGCAAGGAGAATCGTTTAAGTACATTTTTTGCAAACTGTGAACTCGAACAAAAATATGTGTGCAAATCACTCTTTGAGGGTAATTTCCCTCGTATTGAAGCTTGATTTACATTTATTCTATTAACTAGTAATTTGCTTTGGTCCAACTAAAAGTCTCTTTATTGCCTCTTTACTTGCTTTGATACATTGCACAAAAAAATGAAGTGAAAAATCAACTTTGCCATCATGCTTGCGCTTTCTGCATGCATTCTTAAACTTTCTTACTGCTACATGTACGAAAACCTTAAAATGAAACTACTGCCTCCAAATCAATTTTTGAAACTTGAAAATGACTTTGGAGAATTTACTTAGGACTTCACGTTCAAAATTCATTATGAATTAATAAGAAGTTTAATCAATTACAATAGCAATTTGAAAATGTTTTAGACTCTTGGATAAGCAGCATATTTATGACATAGTAGAACCATGTCACACACAAACACCTAAAAACTCATCTATCGGATTAGTTCATGTTATTCTTCCTACGCTTCATATTGAACCTACTATGTCTACAACCATGTCTAGGTTAGTTTATGGGGATGCCCAACCTCACCATGTGGATAGATTTGGAGATGAATTTATTCATGATGTTTGTGAGGTGCATTCACCAATTAAGCCATGACAAAGTATTTCAGGGGCCAGCTGGGAGGTTCTTTATAGACCATACAAGTGTTGTTGAGCTCCATTGGGTGAGTGATGATATTTATATGAAGGTTAAGCTTATCGCCAAATATTTTTAGAAAAATAAGATACTATTACTTTTATTGATTGGATTGATAGTTTGGAGGATTACTATGAGTGGTATAAGATGATCAATGAGGAGAGTTAAATTGTGAAGATAAATTTAGTTCTACTAGGAGATATTCCTAAAATTGTTCAGAGGATTGAGAGTTTATAGGAACCACCCAGCACATAATGAGTTGTTATGGAAGCTAATTGAAAGAGAAATATCCCCACGCCTTTTATAGGGGCCAGCTTTACATTCACCTCCACATCCTTAAGATCTCCAGTGCGACCCAATAAGTTGTGAGGTTTAGTGAACTTATACAGTAAGCTTCATTGAAAATCGACGATACACACTTTGCATGTATGGGCAAAGTATTAGGTCAGGTCAAACTAAAGGTACTGACATGACAAGTTGTAAAACCTATTATGTTTTTTCAACATATACGGCTCTTTGAAGTGCATCTTCTAGAGATTCAGGAATATATAACTCAACCACTTTCATAATATCAACCCTATGTATAGAAATAAAGCTATTATCCCCTCCATATAGTGTCACCACGGTCACGCTATGGATTATATAGTATCTCGTTTTCCAGAAAGTGCCTTAGTCCTAGACCACTATGATCCTAATGAGCCTACTAATTTGAAGAATGAGATAGTCTAGCCAGTCACATGTTTACTTGACCACAAATAAACTAAGTGATGCGGAAAAGAAATAAAATTTTTCAAAGTTTATCTACCGTAATGGTAATTGTAGGTGCTACTTTGCATGTATGGGCAAAGTATTAGGTCAGGTCAAACTAAAGGTACTGACATGACAAGTTGTAAAACCTATTATGTTTTTTCAACATATACGGCTCTTTGAAGTGCATCTTCTAGAGATTCAGGAATATATAACTCAACCACTTTCATAATATCAACCCTATGTATAGAAATAAATGTGCTATTATCCCCTCCATATAGTGTCACCACGGTCACGCTATGGATTATATAGTATCTCGTTTTCCAGAAAGTGCCTTAGTCCTAGACCACTATGATCCTAATGAGCCTACTAATTTGAAGAATGAGGTAGTCTAGCCAGTCACATGTTTACTTGACCACAAATAAACTAAGTGATGCGGAAAAGAAATAAAATTTTTCAAAGTTTATCTACCGTAATGGTAATTGTAGGTGCTGTAAGCTTGTGATTGATAGTAGTAGTTCTATAAATGTTGTAGGTAATGGTGTTATCAATAGATTGAATTTTAAGTTAGTGCCTCACCCTTTATCTTTCAAGGTAACTTGGCTGAATAAAAACACCTTACATGTGATCCAAATATGTCTAATGCCCTTTCTGACATTAGTGGATGTGGTGCACAATTTTTAGGATGACCTTGGTCGTTTGATTTAGATGTGACTCATCATGGAAGCGAAGTAGTTATGCTATCGAGTTCAATGCAAGTACTTGTGTAACCCTAAAGAGCTTTGGTCAGAAGTTAGGGTCGCTCTTATTGCCCCAGCTAAGGAACATTGTCGTTTTGAGTAATTGAGAGTTTCGGAGATTGACTAGTGCTAGCAAGACATTGCTTGCCATAAATGCCTAAACCAGTTTTACTAGACCTATAGTTTTCTGCACCCAAGAACTAAGATGGGAAGCCTTTTGACTGAGTTATGCCTAATGAGATTCAATGCATGAGAGATATCCAGCTTATTATAGATCTTGTTACTAGCTCTCATTACTTAATCTCTCACATTATAGATTGAATCCAAAAGAATGAGGGGAACTCAAAGGGCAAGTGGGTGAGTTTACTGGAGAATGGTTTTATCATAGATTGAGTCATTTTATTGATCCTTCCATTTTTACCTTGAAAAAAGATGAATCTTGTTGGGATTTTCATTAATAGTAGTACTACAATGAAAATTACCATCAAACATAGGTTTTTGCTCTTATACAAATATTCACTACATATCAAAGAAATTTAATTGAAAAGATGCTCCTATGCAACTGTTAGATATCATATCAAACTAATTCAATCGATGTTTTACTTTAGGAAACTATTCATGACATATTGAGGTAATTCAATCGATAACTTTCTTTTATATAAACTATTCATGACATATCTAAGTGATTTAATCGAAAATATGCTTTTTTCAAACTATTAGATGACTTATCGAAGTAATTCAATCGACAATTTTCTATTAGACGACTATTATGACATCAAAGTTATTGGATCGATAACTTATTCTTTGACAACAATTCACTTCCTCATTTGGAGGATGTATTAAACATGCTGGTGGGCTCTAGTTGTTACTTTAAGATTGACCTTATATTAAGATTAGGCCTGAATATGAGTGAAAAGTTTCTTTCAGGACTCAAGTTAACCTTTTTGTGTGGCTATTTATGCATTTTGGATCGTCAAATGCTCATAGCACTTTCATGAACGTAAAGTGTAGCTTTCTATTGTTGGTTGTCCTTTTTTAAAGGATTCATCATCTTCTCTAGGTATTTCGGTAGATCAAGAAAAAATGAAAGTGATGAAGGATTGGACTGATTCATCATCTATTATTGAGTCGCAAATTGTTCACAGGTTAGACACTTTTTGTAGGAGGCTCATTAAAGACTTAGGCTCTGTTTGGTAATAAGAAAAAAAAGAAGATTTGATTAGAATTTTTAGCTATTTTTGAAAAATGTGTATGATGTGAAATAAAGTAAGTTGGTTATATTAAAAATTGTGTAGGATGTGAAATAAAGTTGATTGATTTATTGAGAATTGTGTTGGATGTGAAATAAAGTGATTGTTTAATGTTGGAATTTGTGTGAGATGAGATATAAAATAATTTTTTAAGTTTTTTTAAAATAAATTTAAGATTTTGGCCATGGCTAATTTTAGCCATGATTTTTAGCCCATTGCCAAACAGGGCCTTAGTTTTATCACTGCTCCCATCATCAACAATCTGAATGGAGAGTACAAGTTAATGTTTGGTTGTTGTAGTTATGTAGCCTTGGAGAGTAAAAATAAGGTAGTGGTAGTAGGAGGTGGGGCTCCCTGTGAGCTTGGAAAGTTAAAAAGAAAACAGGGAAAAAAACATCAGGGAATTGGAAGTTAAAAACTGAAAGTTGAAAGAGCCAACCAGGGAATTGAAGCTTTTCGCTAGAGTATCCATTGTTTATTGATTATTGTCATGATTCTAAATACTAATATATTTGGAGTCAACTCATGATTAATTTCAAGTGGCTTGAACTCGACTTGAAGGTAATTTCGAGTAATGAGTAAGTTAAAATCCAACTCGAAATTGACTTGATTTCATTTTGAGTCGAGTAAAATTCAAGCAATTTTCGAGTTTCAATTATTTTTGCGAGCTCTACCATCATAGAAGGGAAAGTGACAATTATATAAATTCTAAATGAAATATCATTATGATGATTTCATCGTACTGTTTAATTTCAAAGCATGCTCCATGACAAGGCTTGAAAAGGATTAACAACTTTCACAAATTAGGCTTGAAAGCATGCTAATGTTAGATTTTTGGAACTGGCAAGCTCTCTTTATTATCGTATTAGTGAAGAACTACTGTCGGGTAGTTGACAAGCTTTTTGTCTAATGTTTGTTGTTGATTAACATGGGATAACTGCCTTTGAATTACTATCTTCCTCAGCCTATCTGCTTCTATAAGTTTTGTCCAGATATTTGAGCATCAGGAAATTTAATCTGCAGAATTGTAAAACCTTATCTTCCTTTATGCTATTGTAAATATTTTTCAGGTTTCTTCTGAGGCTGTTAAACTGAATGTTGAAAAGAGTAACAGATCATCAGGTGACACCGAAAAAGCTTTCTGTGGGTACGACAATCAATTCTTGTTGTCTGACAAACATCCATTGGAGTACTACTTTTACACATTATCCAATTTAAAGAAGTTTCACTCAGCCATTGATCTATTGAACAATAAGTCATTATGCTTTCTTGCTCAGTTATTTACTAAGAACAAGATTAGCTTTGAGAGGAGCCGCTCAAAACTTAAAGAAGTCATCAAGGACCATTTTCCACACAGACTTTTGGCATCTGGTGATTTGGCGTCATTAGCACAGCTTCAGGAGCTACATGAGATCTTGGAAAATCCTTCTCATCTTGGTGGAAAACAATCGATTCTAATGGCTACTGCTATTTCGTCTCCTCTTACATCCATCTCTATGGCTTTGGAGTTACTGGATAGTATGCCACTCCAGGCTCTCACTGCAGTGAACAGGAAACTTCTAGGTAAAAAATGGGTTCCTCGGTTTCCACCTTCCAAGCCTGGCTACCAAAAGAAGCGTCTTGTGAATATGATTAAGGCTAGATGTGGGAAACTTACTGGTGCTGTACACAATGACAGTTGCATGCCACAAGAACTTGTTAAAGCATTGTCAGTCATATATCTCTTTTTTCAGCATAAAAACGCATATTATGACACACTTATGCCAAAGTTCTATTTTTCAACAGAAACTCTTAGGCGGCAGAGCGACATATTAAAAGCTCTTTCATATCTCTCTGAGCTTACATCTAATCAGTTGAAAGATTTACATTCCATACTGGGTATCAAATTGGAAAACAATGCAACTAGTTTCGAGAATGATCTTAAGCACTATTTGTTGCAATGTTTGTTTGAATGTGATGAACTTTATGTCCCAGTTGAAGTGTCTGATGTGCTGGGTATTATAAACAAAAACCCTATCAGTTCTCAGCTTGGAATATGCTCAGAGGAGACAATTAAAGAAGAATCCGAGGCAGTGCTTAATGTGAGTTGTCAGCTTATGAAAATTTGGTCTAAATTGCCATCGGACATTAGTCCAGATGACAACGCTTCGTTGGGGCTGGAAAGCGATGGTGATACTCAGAGTATTGATTTTGAACTGACTGAGAGTGGCTACTGCTCAACCTTTGTCAAGCATGAACATCAACAGAAGGAAGATTTTTGTATAAATGATGAAGTTGAGACATCTGGGGATTCAGTGCCTGCTGCATACTGTGGTTGTGGTAATAATAGTTCTGGTGATGTTTCACCTTTGGTGGCCTCCATGAAGATTGGCTCTCTAGTTGAGCTTAAAGAGAAGCAAATTCACAAACAGGATTCCCAATCTAATTTCAAAGAATTAATGGAAAATTTTCTCCCGAGTCCTCATCAAGTGCTGGTAGATAGTAGAGATATCCCAATCAATGAACTTTGTGATGTGATAGGTTTTGTTTCTTATAAACTTATAGGTAACATGCTGGATAAATTTTTGCGAGTAGAAGGTCATGATATGGATGTTAAGACTAGGCATCGTAAGAAAGGTGAAGCATCTCGTACCAAAGGTTTTCAAGGTATTGAAGGACCTTTTAGATGTTCGTTAGTGCTGATAAATAATTTTCCTTTTATTGATTAAGTAGAATTGCCATCTTGCCTTAAAAGGTGTGAAAGACCTCCTGGATGCGTCAGTTGATGATGTTGGCTTTAAAGTTCTTGTCCAATCCACGGAGGACTTGTTGCCTTCTATTCCTAAGAGGTTATTTTTTGTTTCTACTACTTGATTAGTGCTTTTTTGTCATCAAGGACAATTTTGTCTGTTACTTTGTATTTCGAGCTTCCATGATTTCTTTTCTTGCCAAATGTCTAATTCTTTTTGTTCCCCTAGTTACAGATGCTTAGAGAGAGTGAAGCTCTTAGGCAGGTCTTAGGTGTTTCCTTTGTGTTGATGAGGCATCTCTTCACATGACCAGGAATAGAGGGAAGGTCTGTTATGGAACTTTTCAAGTAATTTGTTTGACCCATTTCAGTTGTTTCATTATTGTGTTCTTTTTACTACCGTAATGGTTTGTTAAATAAAGGGCTGCTACGGCAGACAATTGATTTTTCCCAATGTTACTCGAGTTAGCCTCTTCATAAAGTTGGGAGGAAATTTGTGCATAATATGCTACGCTCAGATAGGAAGCGAGAAGCCCACTCGCGTGCTAATACTTCTAAGATTTGCAGTTTATAAAAGATCTGTCATCATTGCTGATTATCTCAACATAAACACGAGATTTACTGATTGAAAAATTATTTTTTAAGTCTCATGTTGGGCTTAATGAAACCTTAGGAGAAAAATTAGCTTTTTGCATTTTAGCTAAAGCTCAAATGTTTCACTTGTTTGCTTGACCATTTTTGAACACCAACATCCTATGATGATTTAGGGAGCTTTCTAAAGGTGTTTGGTGATCCTAATTTATTGTGCACTATTGTGATTGCTAGTGTTGCCCTTGTTATGGTACTTATTGGGCTTAATTAGATCTTAGGTGAAAAATTAGCTCTGAATTTTAGCTGAAGCCCAAATATTTCACTTGTTGGTTTGAATCAGTTTTTACATAAAGCTGCAGTGTGACTTATAACCCATTTTTGAAGGCCAGTATCCTGAAAGAGCTTTCAAATGGTGTTTGGAGTTCTTAATTTATTGTGCAGCACTGTGATTGCTATACTCATTGAGGCTAGTAAGATTCCTAGTGAGTGTAATGGTAATTGAGGAGTTGACTTAGGTCTTACATGAGTTCTTCGGTGATGACTCCATTGAATTTTCTTGATACACTGTCGTAACATAGGTCTTAAATGTGTTATGTGAAGGTGAAGCTTGATTGCCAAGACAACGAGAGAAGCTAGCGGCACTTGCGGTTCCAGAGGAGGGATGTCGACGAAGATGATGAGATCAAGAGTATGCATTCGGAGTGGCAAGTGAAATCTGAGAAGGCAGCAAAAGAGAAAGTGGTCTTGGCGGAGCCTGAACTGCAGCATCTTCAAAGAAGCAAGGGGTAATATATAGGAGATGAGGCAACGACATCAACCTTGGACCCTGAAGGTTGGCTGAAAATGGGTGATCTTTGTTACTTCAATGAAGATGGCTTCCTTTTCATTGTGGATAGGCTGAAAGAATTAATTAAGTACAAGGCATATCAGGTTCTTAACAGTCTAATATTACACAAAAATCCTCTCAACTCTTATTTGGCCATTTCACATTTTTGCTGGTGCTCTCCTTAAATTGCAGGTACCCCCAGTAGAGCTAGAGCATATACTTCATTCACATCCAGAAATTGTTGATGCTGCTGTCATCCCGTAAGTTCATCGGGGTTTTTATATTAAAAAGTTGTGTTAATAGCATCAAAGATGGTAGTTGCATGAATTATGTTAAAATAAACATCTTACAGGTTTCTATAGTATGAAGAATCTTTTGAATTGATTAGTTTTTTTGAAAAACTCTTAAATGGGGTCCAACGGTTTATTAAATTCTTCAATTATGTCCCATTGTTATTGTTGTATTTCAATCAGATCCATTTCACCATCATTTCATGTAAAATACCATTAAGTTTATCAACAGGACAAAAATTATACATCAGTTATATTTTATCCTTTTTCTTATAATATAGGATTTCCTTCAAAAATTTCTAAAAATCTATCAAAAAATCATTTAAAAGAGAAATACTCTTCTGAGCATGGTTGGAATCTCATGTAAACGTGTTCATCAGATATTTTGAGGATAAGTCATTCCATTTCAACAAAAGTGAAATCTACTAGAAGATCTAATTGAAAGGTTTTATACACTTAAGGGACCTGATGAAAATTTTTTTTAATATTTTTCTAATTCAACTTCTCAAACCATCATCACAGAACATGCAAATGCCTGAATAATGGATGTGTTAAAAGTCTTGGTTTTCTTTTTCTATATAATTGGCAGGTATCCTGATGAAGCTGCAGGAGAAATACCTATGGCATATGTTACTAGGCGACCTCTAAAGCAGTCATGGATTTTGTTGCAAAACAGGCCTATTTATTTCCTAACTTTACAGTATATTAAATAAAATAACTATCGCGTAGATTTCATCTTATAGTTTCATGTCATTGTAAATATGTATGTGTTTGTTGATTTTGACCCTAATTGAAAATAAGAGAATTTAGGGAGAATTACATGTCGCCTCCATAGAAGGAATTTTCACTTCATTTAACCTCCAAAATTAAATATCTACATATGTTGTTTTATATTTTGAACTTATAATATGAACTTCACTCTATCGTATTGATGAATGACTAAATTTTTATCTTTTTTTATTAAATAAAGAGCTAGATCTTCTCTAACTTGATGAAGAAAGTGTAGTTTGTAATTATTCATTTAAAATTTAGGTTGGTATATCTGAATATTTAACTGGGTTGAATAAATAAAAAGCCTTCTTTAAAGGTGACATGTAATTCTCGTAAAGTAATTTTTTTTGAAACCCCTTAATCTAGAAACACCACCACCACATTATGACTTTATCCCACTAAGTGGAGTCGGCTATATGAATCTTTTGTTTTCATTGTGCTCTATTAAATAGTAAATTATCGTTTAACTCTAAATATGTAAAATTATTTCTTATAGTTTTATGTCATCTCTTTTTTAGCCTTCGACTTCCTCTCTTTACATGGCCAAAATCTAATAATTCAGTTTTTCTTACTAGAGTTTTTATCGGCTTATGATTTATTTGTTCAATTAACCATCTAAGCTAATTTTTTTTAAGCTTATATTCAATTAAGATCACTCTAATTTTCTTGCAGATATATTTATTTTTATTTTATCCTTTCACATATATTTATTTGTTCATCCACTTAAGCATTTTTATTTCTACGATATTTATTTTATTTGTGTGTTTCTGCTTTATAATATCGTTAGCTTTACAATTATTCTATAAAATTTTATCTTATCTTTTTTTTTAGTCTTACCAACGAGGAGAATATCATTTATAAAAAGCATATATCAAGATATTTTTTTTCTTTAATGTGTTCAGTTAAAATTTTTATAACCAATGTAAGAGATATAAACTAAAAGCTGAACCTTCGTATAAGCCAACTGAAATAAGAAAATTATTATTCAAACTTTCTTGTGTTCGAATACATATAACAACTCATTTATACATATCATGAATAACATGAATGTAAGCAATGCAAATTTTTTTTTTTTTAAAATTCTCCAACACAATTTTCTTGGGATCTTATCATAAGCTTTTCTAAATCAATAAAAATCAAATACAGATCTTATTTTTCTCCTTAAACATCTCTATTAAATATTTTTATTAAACATTTTAACAAATGAATAGCTTTCAGAGTAAATTTTCTTGGCATAAAATCAAACTAATTTTGTGATACCCAAGTATCATGTCATAATCTATACTTGATTGCCTTCTCTCAAAATTTAAAAGTATGGTTTATTAATTTAATTTTTTTATAGTTAACACAATTTTGTACATCACATTTATTTTCATAAATATATACCAATATATATTTTTTATTTAAGAAGAGTGAGCATTTTAGATATTTTGAATCAATCATATAAAATAATTGTAAAAAATAGATAATAATATTATTAACAGGATCTCATACCGGAGGGTCCGGCATCGCGTACGCGAGGATCAGGAGAAGAGAGAGAGCTTCCGATCGTCGCGCATGCGTGCGGCCGCGCGCCGCGCGTCGTGCGCGAGGATTGGGAGGAGAGGGGATTAAAATGGGAATTTTAAAATTTTTTAATAATAAAAAAAATGGACCCATTTGATAATTTATTAAAACTCAGGGACCCCGATATTATAATTTAAAAAACGTGAACTTGCGCATTATTAAGCGTTAAATTCAAAAATCCGGGTGTAATTATCCTTTTCTTTAATTATTAAAAGAGACTTTAACAAAATCGTATTCCTTGTGAAGATTGAAAAGCAAAAGGCTTCTGGAATTTTGGAAAGAAACAGAATGTATGAAAATAATTGAGGCAGAATTACCTATCTGATTGATTTTTCAGAATCACTATCATCATTGTCATTTGGTTCAATGACATCTTCAGCACCTGAATCTAAAACAGTGGAAATAATCTTGTCTTTCTCAATATCATCAGTCTTGACAGACACAACTCGATCTGAGAACTCTATTAGCAAAGTGCATTTTACCCATCTATCTAGTAAATTTGAATTCATTAAAATTTTATTAATTTATACAATGGTTTTCTCTTGCATTGGAAACTTCATTGGACACTTTAGCTAATTTAGATAATGCATTCATATTTGCTTTAAAATTTGCTCGCATGACTTTTTAGCTAATTCGGATAATGCATTTATATATTTGCTTTGAAATTCACTCGTATGACACTTTATCTAATATTTATAATAAATTTATTACCATTTATTTAGAGATGTCTCTGAAGAAAAGCGAAAAATTACAGACAGATTTATGGATATCAGTGCAAGCCAACTCTTACATACAAAATGTGATTGTAATAATAGAGAGGTTGGCAAAAAGTTAAGCAAGTTTAATGAAAATGAGGTGAAACAGCTATGCATTATAGTGCAAGAGTTTCACGTTAAAGGTTGCGTGCATTGTGAAAAGCCAGTTGTGCCGGCATGACCTGAAATTTACAAGCAATGGTTGCATTTTGCCGAAGAGCCAATAACAGAATTTCAGCTAAAAACTTTATGAAAAAATACAAAAATACGCTACAACAAATTTAAAGAACTAAAGGAATAAAGTGGCTGGGGACACTGGGACTCCTATTGATTGGTACTCAAAAAGTATGGGACGAATTTATCACAGTATATACTCTTTTGTTTTCTACATTTTAATAAATTAGAAAAATTACAAGAAAATTAGTTCATAAACTAATATAAAATTATGTGTTTACAGAATAATTCAGATTGGAGCAAGTTCAAGGATAAATCATTTCCTTTATTCAACATTATTAATTCGATATTAGATGCAACTTATGCTAAAGGTGATCTATTTCGATCATCACGTGTACTACCTCCAAATTCGGTTTCTCCATGCAATCTACTAGTTGAAGAGATTGGTGAGAAGGCTGATGTTGAAGAAGATAGTACTTTGCATGAAGCTTTTAACTTAACAGATTTGGAATCTTTTTCTAGTGATGGACTAGAAGCTACTTTACCTCAGGTACATTTACAGAACTTATTCAAAATGATAGTGGTTCTCAGACTATACATATGCCACCTAGTGCATCAAAATGAGCATTAGAATTAGGGGGTGTATCTTCGAAGAAGAAGGGGAAGAAAATCAGTTTAGCTGATTTCCAAGAGTTTATTGAAATAGAGAGAAAAAATTAAAATTGGCCAAGAACTTTTTAGTAATAAGGCTAATAAATGGACGGTGAAAGACTGTATTTGTAAAATTAAACAGATTTCTAATCTCTCTGAAACTGCAGGCTCAATCATGCAACATACTGACCATTCAGATCAAAAGGCTGTTTTCATTAATACTGAAGAGTCTATATTACGATGTTGGATCGAAAATATAGTTCGCGTAAATCCACCATGGGATTTAGACCAAATATGGAATGGGCCTCCACCTTTCTAAAATAATTTATATTTCTTTTCTATTTGTAGTATTGTCTTTATTAGAAACTTATTTAGTCATGTTGTTATGTAGTTAATATTATTATTCACCATGTATAGTAGAATTTGCTATTTGTTGTGTTAGCATATGGTATTATATTGATTTAAAGTCTTTTGTAGAATTAAATATATATATTTAATTATGTTGTTTTAATGTTTAAGTTAAAACTTATTCTTTAATGCTATTGTTATTTCTACCTTTCTAGATGAAAAGGTCTTCTCCTAAGTCTATGAGTTCAAACAAGATTTATCAATTATTTATTGATGATACTATAATCTTGAAGTTAGCATTACCTTATCTAGATAATAGCATTCACAAGATACAAAAATATCTAGATCAATGTTTACTCGGCATATATCTGGTTTAGAATATATACAACAGATTTTAAACGGGCATCCAGATAGGGCCTATTGGATTGGATGCTTAGGATGGCAACGCAAGTATTCATAGGTTTAAGAAATTATTTGGTATCTCATAATCTGTTACAAGATTCCAGACATGTCACAGTTGCAGAATAACTTGGAATTTTTCTGCTAATTATAAGTCAAGCTACAACTATCCGTGAAGGAGCTGAATTTTTTCAGCACTCAGTTGAGACTATTAGCCGTTATTTTCAGATTATTTTGAAAGCAATTTACTCAACTGTTGATACGTTTATCATATTTCCTACCCACACTACCCCAGTATGTGAGCATATTAAGGGAAATTCAAAATTCTATCCATTCTTTAAGGTATTATGATATTTTGGTGAAATGTGTTAATATATTATATAATTTTATTTTTCTTTAAAGATTATACAAATTAATATAATTTTCTATTATATGTTATTTGCAGGAATGTATAGGCACTATCGATGGTACTCACATTTCTGCTTTTGTACCTAAAGACTATGTACATCGATATTATAATAGGAAGGGGTATACCTCCTAAAATGTGATAGCAGCTGTGAATTTTGAGAGAATTTATTTATATTGGTACTGGATGGGAAGGTTCTGCTGCAAACATACGGATTTTGAGGTGTGCATGTGAGAAAGGTTTAATTATACTAGATGGTTAGTTTATTTTAAATTGATTAAAATATTTACATATATATATTTAATCAAAATAAACTTTATCCTAAGGCTTGTATGTAATCTAATTTGAAACAGGTAATTATTACTTAGTTTACAGTGGTTATGCAAATATAGACAAGTTTTTATCTCTACATAGAGGATTAAAGTATCATTTAGCTGAATTTGGGTCCAATGCTCATAGAAGCTACACTCGACCGGAAGAAATGTTTAATCATTGACATGCACAACTAAGGAACATAGTTGAGAGAACATTTGACATTTGGAAGAACCGTTTTTTTATTCTAAAAAATATGAAGTCATTTTCATTAAATGTACAAGTAGATATAGTCATGGTATGTGCAATCTTACATAACTATATTTTACAATTTTACATCTTAATATTAGTTCAGAGGATGATGACTATGGGACTAACCAAAATTTTCATAAGAGTATATGGAAGGAATGATAAGTGTTAGGGACTCTAACAAGGAAGTCATGTTAAAAACAAAAATAAAAAATGATATGTTGTTGATACAGGTAATCTCTCTAAACTAATAAGTATTAATATAAAATTTATGTAAGAATTTATATTGACACATTCATATTAATTTACCTTGTAGGAATCTCGTAATAGAAGATAATGTTGAAAAAGAAAAATATTGTCATGATTTTTCAGTAAACATGTATCTATCTTTTCTTTCTCTGTACCTTTGATTCCATTTGATCTTGTTTGGTTGTGTAACTAGTTGCCTTTGATTCCATTTGATCTTGTTTGGTTGTGTAACTAGTTGGAATTGAGTAATATTTTATTCTTTATATAATTATCTTGCTAATTATATTTTTTTTGTACAGAAATCTATTTCTTTTAGTTTCTTCAAATCTGGACAGTTTTTTTTGTTTCAGCACACAAGGATATTTGGGTATCTAGTTTAGCTTCTATTTGAGCACATTCAGTTAGGGACTGCTTTGTCAATTAATGACTGTATTTAATAGGACTGCTATGTCATGTATTACTATGTATTTGTCAACTAGGGACTGCTATATATTTAATAGGACTGCTTTGTCAATTAGGGACTGCTATATATTTAATAGGACTGCTATGTATTTGTCATATTCAATTAGGGACTGCTATGTCATTTAATAGGACTATGTCATGTATTTGTCAAATATTTAATTAGGGACCTATGTCATGTATTACTATTAAGGCAAATATTTAATAAAAAATGCTCGAGGACTCAAATATGTTCTAATAAGACTTTAGACAAACTTCTTTTTTCATTTTTTAATTGTGTTTATTGTGTTTATTGTATGATTTAGTCTGGGCCATATTGTGTTTTTCTCTCCTTTCATTTACAATTTACCTGTTTCTGACATTCTGACATCTAAAAAATGCATAACCTTCTTAACTGCTTCTATGCTCTTCTGTTGTTCTTCTATCTAGGAACTGTGGTACGATTATCCATTTTCCAGATCCTCAGGAAGATCTATTTCTCATTGTATAATTAATGTGCTTGGTTATTCTCACATTTGGGATATGTAGACCTTTTTTTTTCTTGGAGATCCTTGGATTTCCATTGCTTCTGATGGTGCCCTTTAACTAGCATTTTGTTGGCTTCTTAGACTTTAAAGACGGCCTGAGATTATGTGGCTACTCTGTCCATTATTTTTTTCTGTTATTGAAGTTGCTAATGTGGTATAGATATGCAAATATCCTCTTTTATCTTGCTTGATGAAAGACATGAGTAGAGGCTATTGTCTTTGTTTGCTTTTTCTTTCTGTTTTTTAAGTTTTATAAGAGAGTAGTACTCCTTGTTTATTATTACTTGTATTTTTTTTGTAAAATATAGAGTTAGTATTGTATATTTTATTTTTTACTTCTTAATTTATATTTAGGTTTTTCATTTCGAAGCTGGGGACTTGATGAATAAGATTTCTCCCCTTTTCTAAATAAAAGAAAAAAAATCTTAAAGACTAAACTTTTTTAATTAAAGGGAATTCATTGTAGTTTTTGTAATAAAACTCAATACAATTCATTATTATTTGTGGCTAAAAAAGAAAGAAAATTGTTTAAAATTTTTCAGTATATGTAGCAAGTATACCAACAAAATAAGCTTTTGTTCTCATGTCCAATGGTTTACAATAATTCTTATCTTTCTAAAAGAAAGTTCGTCATTTACTAAATCATTGTTGTTATTTAAATGTATATGCTCTTATTTTTTATTATAAATCTAATATATTTTTATTATTTTTTAGATTTTATTGTAAAATAAAGTGATTTCTAAATTAATGTTCATCCAAACAGAAATAAGTTCTTTTTTTTTTTAAATTTTTCCAACAAATTTTCATTAGAATTTAGATAAACAAGGACAGTCAATAATCAAAACATGATAATAAGTTACTGATGCTCTCCGTGTGAAAGAAATATTTCATCATAATGTAGAGAAAGTAGAAATGTTGCTAACTACTGCAATTTAGGTTTCAGATACGAAGAAGAGAAAGAACTAAGAAGTAGTAACTGCATTCTGATGTTGCATCTAGTGAAATTCATTGCTGTATTGGGTCTCAGTGCTTTATTCTCCATCAATTTGAGAAGGTTAGGAGTTGATGCAAGTTCTATTTGTTCAGCACTTAAACCTCGAGGCCTCGAGAATCCTAAACCTTTGGACCTCTAGATTATTGGATCTCTGAACTTTAGACCTCTAGATCTTTTAGGACTTTGGATCCTTTGGGTTTGCATGTGTTTCTATCTCTAAAATGTGACACTTGACGTTGGCAGGTCAATTTTCAAATTTCTTGAGGTATCACGATTGTGAGGTGATTCAAGGTTATCTTTAGTAAGAATTGACGTAGGGGAGCCAAGCATAAAGTTCTCTCAAGGTATTGTTGTCTAGCGTCAACTCCTTGACGTGTTTTTGGGGAGGCTTGATGTCGAGGCGCTAAGCCTCAGTTCTGTCGAAGTCTCACAATTGCAGGGTGATTCCTCAGCATACTTTTGGTAGGCACAACATTAGAATGTTAAGTCTAGAGTTTTCTCAAGGTGTCGATGATTCTAATGTCAGGTATCAAGGCTATTTTAGTACCACAAGGAAGGTGGTTATTAGGAAAATTATTGGATATACAAATTTATTCCCCTAATCACATCATCTAAACAGTTATAAAAATATGAAGACCAGATACAAACTTCACAATCAAATTCATATCATTAATGGCCTACGTTATAATAGCTCATTTAACTTATGACAAAAGGAACTATAATACTCATGAAATAGATAACTTGCCTTATTAAAAGAGGTCAGAATATTAAATATAGACACATGAAACATTGTTATTTAAATATATGGATGGCATAAAGTCCACATCTACATGAAAATCTCAAAAACATTACTATGGGCAAAATAGAGGGTTCAAGATTGTTCTACATCCAAGTGACATGCACAATCCAAAGCCTATCAATTGGCATGTTTAGGACAATTAACCTTGATAGGAGATGCAAAAGCTTATATAGAAAACCGCAAGAAATCTAAAAGTCCTTAAGGAAAAAACATACACTATTTAACTTGGAAAATATTTCATATTCAAAGATTGATGTGGTGATAAAACCACGACTATCGTCCATACGTTAAAATAGGATGGCACTCAATGCATAGGAAGTGTATATTACATGGAAGAGCAATGGGTATCAGGGGTAAGCTTTTGTATTTAACTTATCACAAGGCAACAAATACAATTTTTACAATGATGGAAGAGCAAGGTAGCTGCCAGTAGTGAGAGAATATGGCAACAACGAAAAAGGTATAAGCGGTGGTGTGATAACTAAGGTATCGATTGTGAAGCAGTATGGGCTGTGATGAGTAGGCACTTCGGCAAGTGGAGGGAATGGATGGCTAGGGTACACTGGTGAGGTAGAAAGGAGGTGGTGGTAGCATAGTGTGATAGTAAGGGGATGGTGATAGAAACTAGGGGTATGATAGAGCCTACAAACATATTTAGGGGGAGTTCAATGCAATTTAGAATATTAGTTTATTAAAATGTCAATATTACCTACATGCCTCTATTATCTATCAATTATTATTTATTTGGTTTATTATCATGATATTATGAATTAAGATGCAACAAGTATTACTCTTTAATGGACTAAAAATAATTTGATGTTAAAAATCAAGCTTCAGATTTTTCTCCATAGAATTAAATCCTCGTACACCCTTGCCTCCCTTACTCTAACTTCCTCTGCCTCTTCCCCGTCACTGAGCTATTCGTAGGTGAGGTGGCATCTGAATAGATTAGATGCCATCTTAGATGGCAATATAGTTGTGCTCTCCTAGCCCAGCGAAGAGGGAGCTTGCTTGAGAACTAAGGGGTCTTAGGTTCGAATCACATTACTACAATTTTCGAATAGGGTGTGGAAATTATGGTGTTCAAAAGAAAAAAAAAAAATTAGATAGTAATATTGAAAATTCTTTTGTAATATTATCTAAACATGTCACCAATCCAAACAATTAATGTCTTCAAATAACATTGAACCAAACACCCTCTAGAAAATTGTCTTGAACCCTGAAGTGGGTACTTTTATTAGGAGAGATCTATATATGATATGAGAGCCATACAAAATTCGAAAGGAATAATGTCATGAAGCCGGTAGCACATAAACATGGATAAGAAAACACAGATGTGCTGCTCCCCAATCACATTTTCACTTTCCTGTATTTTCTTTTGTATCTTTCAAGGTTGAGTAGGAGCTTTATTAAGAGACTGTGCAGTTGGTATTCCTATGCCTAGCGATTCAATGAGTACGATTGACGTTCAGGATAGGTAAACATTTTGCAGTAAATCCTTCTGAAGACATTCTTGGATAAAACTTAATTTAGGAGTGCCTAAAGGAATCATAGGAAAACTTAAATTGTTCATTAACACACATGCTAATTGCCATATATTCACTTTATCTCTCCATCAGCTTATGATTCAGTGAATAAGAAGATTTACTTCACTGTAAAGAAGAGAATGTATATATAGACAACTATTCGAAATGAGCTGCCTCAATAAACATTCTTGCAGTGAAAAACAATGCAACAGCTTATGATAATATCTGATGCCAATAGTTTCACTACTTTTAGTCAAACTAGATGATGGGAATACCCAGATGATTGACAATCCAAGTTAGATTACTATCTAAAATGCCATAGAAGGATAGAAATTAATGCAGATTATTTTCATTTATTTTACTTTATTATTTATAAAATTTGTTATGAGTATCAATTAGTCAAATTCTTTTTATTTATTTATTTATTTATTTTAAATTGTGGACTTGTTTAGTCTCATATAAAATGTCTTTATTTTAGGATGAAATCACCTCCTCTATATATAAGGTTTATATTGAAATATTTAAAGCCTTAAATTTCCTTGGTGTGTAATTGACCTCAGAATGGGTTAGCCTAGGGATTTTGAAAAAATTGATACCCCAGAAGAGAAGAATAGGAGACCTTATGTGAGTATATTTGAAACTCCAATTATCCTTTATTCTACAAATCTCCCACATCTATTCTCTTTTCCCAAACCCTAGTCACCATCTTTCGCCTTTGTCCCACGTCAACTTTGGTATCAAAGCGTTTCATCCTGCATCAATTTTGGTATCAAAGTATTTCATCTTGCATCATTTGCTACAGTTGTTTTACTCCTATACGTGGCATTAAATTAGAGAACCATGAGAAAGCCTAGAAAATGTTAAAATATTAAAGATAACTAAATGTCAGCACTCTTCCTGTTCTTATATGTGCAATTTCATATCCCACTGTTATATGGCAACTGCAGTCTACTACAAGAGAAAATATGCCTAGATCTTACAGTTTCTCTGAAAAATGAACAGAACCCTCCAGCTGAAGAGTTGGAATATGCATTGTTCATGTGAGCTCTATGTCGTTCTTATCATGTTAGCTTAAAGAAGGGATTTACACAAACTTTAAAAATTTGTACTACAATTTCAGGAAAGATTTTAACTGACTTAACTCCATCATGGTGAGTAAAAAAACTTTCAGCATTTTGTAGAGCATGCATAATTACTACAGCCTTTCATAATTTATTCTTAATGCATGTGCAGTTAATAATATCAAACGTTTAACAAGGACTTTAAGCAATTCTATGTTTATCAATATTGTTCAAACTAAGAAAACAAAATAAGTGAAAAGAAAAATTTTCTCAAAGGCCCGGTTTGGAACCATGCCAAAAAAATCAATATCACTTTATCTCACCTCCCTTACAATTTTTAAAACATCAATCAACTACATTTCACATTATGCATAATTTTTAAGACAACTTTATTTTCAATCATAACCACATTTCCAAAAAAGCTGAAATTTTTTTATAAAAAAAAAGCTGAAAAAGTTTACTTTCAAAGCTTCTTAAGTTGTATTCCAAACAGGCCCTAATAGACCAAAACTACATTTTAGGACCAAAATGCAAAAGTAGAAAGGCTGGAGTTTTATGTACAGTGGACAGATAGTCCAAAAACCTCTCAAAACCATGAAATACATCCTGCTTCAATTTTTCTGAGAGCACTAAGAAGTAGGTTAGAAAATATGGAGGTGTTAAATTAGCTACTCACACACTTCGAAAAAGGGGTCAAATTCAAGAACCTTAAAGAAGAAAACAAATCTAAAAGCTCTTGGACAGCTGATGAGTAGAAAAGTGATTGACAGAATGCAAATGTAACAGAACTATCCAACTACAGTAAGATACATTCTACTAAAGAAAAAGAGCCTACGGAGCACTCTATAAGACAAGGTGATAAATTCCCAAGTTGAGAGAATGTTCAAAACCTTAATGGCATTTCAACAGCATAAAAAATCTAAGGCAATGTATTCTGCAGCTTAGGGGAAATTGCTGTGACAACAATGGAAATGACATCACTTATTGAGACAATTTATGAGCAACAATTGCCAAGCTTTTGAATGATATTCCAAGCTTCCAAAAGAGTCAATAACTACGTTAGCTGAACTAGAAGACCTCTTCATCAGAAGATTTGCAAGCACAAAAATGCGAGTCATTTTGGCTGGCCTCTCAAGAGAACACAAAAACAAAGATAAAATAATAACAAAGCTCATCGCTTGATGGCAAAATATGAGCCTGAATGTGATAAGCTTCCTACAGAAGATTAGGGAATTGAACTTATCATTGCAAAGCTGGATGCGCCAATGACAACATTTGTCTAAATTACATCTAATACATATGGTCTACAGTACAAACATGGTTAAGAAATCCATAAAGATTACTAAATGACATGCAGAAGCCTAAAGCTCAAACACAACATTAGTCGTGAACAAGAAATATAAAGCAATTATTTTTATGCTTGAACAAAACCTTCACATTCTCATTTAAAATAGGTGTATCATGATAAACAAACCATAAAACTTGAGAGTTTAACAAAGTGATTTACAGTACCCAAGATCCGACCTATGGCAAAATAGTTTCAAACCCAACAGCATTTTAAGAAAAGCTTCTAGCCACTGGCTACTTGATATAATATTGAAACATAGCAAAACATGTCACTTCCCTTCAATCTGGAGAAAGCCCAAGAAATGAAATCCTTAATGCGACTACACTTTTTACTTTCCTTCTCCTTTCTCTTCTATCTTTCAGAATTGTGTAAAAACTTTATCAAGAGTGATCGGGTGAATATTTTTAGTTGGAATGCCATTGTTTAGCGATTCAATGAGCACCATTGAGGATCAAGACATGTAAACTTCATCTTGGCAGCAGATCTTACTGAAATCATTGTTGGATAAACAATTTGATCTAAAGAGTGCATCGAGAAAGCAAATACAAGCTTAAATTGTTCATTAGTATACACACTAATTTCCATGTATCCACTTAATCTCTCTAGCAGGTTATGACTAAAGATCTCTCTATCAACTTATGTCTCAGAGAAAAGATCTAATTTCACTGAAAAGATAAAAAAGCATAGAGATACCAATACAAAAACTAGCTCTCATACGATATTCCACCAATAAAGAGCAGTGGAGTAGATTATGATGATATTGTGATGCCAATAGTTTCACTGCTTTTAGTCAAACCAGAACTGCTGCAGAGCATCGTTCCATACTATTGTTTTACAACTACACATGGTACTAAATGAGAGAATGATCATGCTATGCATAGTACAAGTCCTACAGAAGATTAAAAAATTAAATGGAATGGCATATCCCGTTATCATGTATGTAATTGCAGACTATTGCAACTGAAAATATGCCTTGACCTAACAGGTTCTCTGATAAATGAACAGAGATAAATAGTTGGAATATGCACTGTTCATGGGGCTTAAGTCGTTCTTATAAGATCAGATATCATATTTGCTTAAAGAAAGATTGACACATACTTAGAAAAACTTTGAACTTTACTGACTTCTGTGCTTACTTAATTCTATGCTTAACAACTACTACAACAACAACAAGCCTTCATCCCACTAGGTAGAGGGGTCGATCTTTTGTTTCCAAAAAGCCTAATAAAAAAAGACTTTATAACCAAACAAACAACAACAACCAAGCCTTTATCCCACTAGGTGGGATCAACTACATGAATTCTTTGTTTCCATTGCATTTTATGTTACCTCGTGATCTGCAAAGCGGCATCTGGAGCGTACACGTGGAGAGCAGCCCCAGTGACCAGACGAACGGTCAAGGCGAAAGGCAGATAATCTCCCAGAAGGCGAAAAACATCAAGACGAAGAGTCTCCAAGTCGAAGAACCTCCAAGTAAAACATCCGTACCGGTACGAACCGCTCGATAGGACGTGGAATGGCCCCTCCTGCGCGTCATTAAAAGAGGTATGGTCTACAACAGGCGTCGTACATCCATACCAGCATGGCCGGCGGCCTACAAGATAGGGGGACACTCCTTAAAGCTTCTTAGGCCATCCCACACGTCAGAGTCATAAGAAATTCAGACTATAAATTGTAACCCAACAGAGGAGAGGGGGCCTTTTTTCTCTTTTTGGGGGCTCTTGATCTGTTTTAAGAACCCTTCTCATTACCTTTGTAATACTCTTTTTCGACTAGTGGAGCTGACTTTGAAGTCTCCCAGAGTGTGGCGTCGTAGTTTTCCGTCCTACCGGTTTCCACGTCTAAAAGCAGTCCATTTTTGTTATCAACAATTTGGTGCCCTCACGCAGGATCAGATCCTGCCAATCCATGGAGCAGAACCGCGCTGAAACGTCAGCGGCCGCCGAACAGACGTCACCCACCCCTCAGCCAGACGGTGCCGCAGGCGATCGCCAACTCCAAACCCTAACACAGGCGGTGGCTACGCTCTCCCAAACTATGAACTCCTTCCTCACCAACCTTCCAATTCTCCTACACCAGAGGCCGCCTCTTCCTCTGGCGCCGGCACCTCCCCCCGAGGATCCTGTTCCGCCACCCAGTACAGCGCACAACGAACCTCCCCCTGAAGAGGTCAGCACGCACGCCGTGGGGGAGAGCCGACTCGAAGTCTACCCCCCAGTGCCCCAGGTGACCACGATCTTCTCCCCTACGATAATGGCCGCCCCTGTGCCCCGCTGCTATAAGGCTCCCAAAGTCAACGACTACAACGGGCTCACCGACCCCGCCCAACATGTCAAACGCTTCAAGAACGCCTTGGCAACAGGCCCCATCTCGGACGCGTACAAGTGTCATCTCTTTCGAAATACCTTGACAGGGTTGGCCTTGGACTGGCTCTACGAAATCCCCCAAGGCTCCATCCAAAGTTTTGAGCAATTTGCCGACCTGTTCCGGACCAGATTCGGCACGTCAAAGACTACTTCCCGAACCATCCACGAACTCTGGCAGATAAGGCAGCGCCCAAACGAATCCCTGCGGGAGTACGTGGACCGCTTCTCGAAGATGAATGCGGAGACTAAGGACACCACGGATCATAGATCAACTATGATCTTCGTCCACAGCATCCTCCCAGGGAAACTCTATGATTCATTCGTCGATGACATGCCGAGAACGCTGATGGAGGCATGGTCGCGCGCCGAAAAACGCATTCACATAGAAGACGCGAAAGCATTAAAAGAGAGTGCAGGGAAAGACCCTACAACGCATGACAAAAAGGACGTCACCCCGAAGGCGGAACAAAGTACCCCTAAGAAATCCTTTCGGGACCGAAAGTTCTCTCCACAAGGAAAGCACAAATTCGATATCGAGACTCCGGGCACTCCAACTCTAGTTTACGTCATTGAAGAGATCTTTTCGGCCCTTTAGGATAGGGGTTTCCTCCCGAACAAAGGTGAACGACAGCCTCCCCAGCCAGGTGAGGACGCGTCGAAATACTGTAAGTTCCATCAGCGCTATGGCCACCTTCTGCACGAATATCGCTCTTTTCGAGCACTGGTCAACGAGTACATAGAGAAGGGCCACCTCACTGGCTACAAGAAAGTCGAAGAGATGCCGTCGAAGGATGCCAAAACCCTGTTCCCCCAAGGCGAACCACCGGCTCCCGCGACTTGCTCGCCATCGAAGTCCAGTGGGAAGAAAGCCGTCCTGACTATCTTCAGCTTCGGCCAAGTCAGCTCAACCCCAAGTCATCACCAGGTGCACGCCATCGAAACCCCATCCTTTTTGCCCGACATCACTTTCGGTGTAGGTGATTTGCCCGCTGGGGGCATCAACCACGACGACCCCATAGTCATCATCGCCGAAATCGAAGGGTGTGATGTCCACCGCACCTTAATCGACACCGGAAGCTCTGTTGACATCTTATACTTGCGAGCGTTCAAAGAAATGGGGGTCGGCCAGTGCAAACCTCTCCCTCCTTCGATGACAGTCTCCGGCTTCTCAGGCGACGTCTATCGGCCCGCAGGGTTTGCTCCCTTGCGCCTCTCCCTTCAAGACGGCCCCAGACGGGAAACGAAGTCAGTCGACTTCATCCTGATAGACGCACCTTCCGGCTACAACGCGATCTTGGGGCGGCCGTCGATGGCGCAATTTCGGATGGTGTCGTCGACCTTCCACCTCTGCATCAAGTTCCCAACACCGCTCGGCGTTGCAATAATCAGGGGAGACAGGGCAGACGCCCGGAAATGTTTTGAGGCCAACATTCGTCTCCACAACGAACACCTCGATCCCAGGAACCAGCTTCTCCCCTTGGATGACCAGAATCAACATGTAACTGTCTCTGACGGAAAATCTGTACTAATCTCCAAGGGTTTTCCCGAAAATAATATGCCCGCTCTGACGGCGCTACTTTCCGAGTATTTTGATGTGTTTGCCTGGAGACCCGAAGACATGCTCGGGATTGACAGAAGCATAGCTGAACATAAGCTAAGCCTCAGCGCCTACATTTCCCCCGTCAGACAGAAGAAAAGAAATTTCGGCGGCGAGAAACAGCGCGCCATACGAGAAGAAATCGAAAAGCTCCTCGCGGCTGGCTTCATCAAGGAAATCGACTACCCCTCCTGGCTGGCCA
Source organism: Apostasia ramifera (assembly GCA_019297695.1). Lineage (NCBI taxonomy): Eukaryota > Viridiplantae > Streptophyta > Magnoliopsida > Asparagales > Orchidaceae > Apostasia > Apostasia ramifera. The sequence goes on along the minus strand of JAEMOT010001385.1, from coordinate 82,760 downwards.
ACGTGGTCATCGTAAAAAAGATCACAGGCAAGTGGCGGATGTGCGTAGACTTCACCGATCTTAACAAAGCATGCCCCAAGGATTTCTACCCCTTGCCGAAGATAGAGGGGCTAGTCGACTCCTAGGCGGGATACACCATGATGAGTTTCCTGGATGCCTTCTCTGGGTACCACCAAATCCGGATGGCAGAACAAGACGAAAAACACACATCCTTCATAACCGACCATGGGACATTCTGCTACAGAGTCATGCCGTTCGGTCTGAAGAACGCCGGAGCTACTTACCAACAGATGATCGACACAGTCTTCCGAGGGCAGAAGGGGCGCAACATGGAGGCTTACGTAGACGACCTACAGATCAAAAGCCGGAGCGGAGTGGACCATCTCGAAGACCTCCACGAAACACTCGAGACCTGTCGGGTCCACAATATTTGACTGAATCCATCAAAGAGCATCTTAGGCGCCTCCTACGGAAAGTTTCTGGGCCACATGGTATCGGCCAGGGGGATCGAGGTTAACCCTGAAAAAATTAAGGCTATCCTCGACCTGGATCCTCCCCGAACAGTAACAGACATTCAGAAATTAAATGGAAGAATTACGGCCCTCAGCAGGTTCATTTCCAGGATGGGGGACAGGTGTCTCCCGTTCTTCAAGGTGCTTCGGGGAGACCACGCCTGCTGGGACGACGACTGCCAGCAGGCGTTCGATTCCTTGAAGGAGTACTTGCTTTCGCCTCCGTTGCTATCCGCCCCTGCTCCTGGCAAGACCTCCTCCTCTATATCAGTGCCACCGACAACTGTGTCTTGGCAGTCCTGGTCCGCGAAGAAGCAGCGCGGTAACACCCCATCCATTACGTCAGTCATACCTTGCGTGGCGCCAAACTCAAGTACCTCGCTCTCGGAAAACTGTCATTTGCGCTAATAACCGCTGCCCGCAGGTTGCGACACTACTTCCAGGCTCACTCAGTCAAAGTGATGACCGACCAACCTCTCCGACGGATACTTCACTCCCATGAAATCTCTGGAAGGTTGCAAAAATGGGCGGTCGAGCTCTCTGAGTTCGACGTTGACTTCATCTCGAGGGCAGCAGCGAAAAGCCAGGTCCTCGCAGATTTCGCCGCCGAACTCGCCACAACTGAACAACTAGAGACACCACAGAATCAACAACCTTGGGTTCTATACGTAGATGGAGCCTCCGGCGAACACATTCAAGGGGTCAGACCAGTTCTCACCAGCCCCTGGGGAATCCGACTCAAGAGGTCAGGGAAGATACGATTTCCCGTCACGAACAACCAAGCCGAATACGAAGCCCTCATCGCTGGGCTCGAATTCGCGAAAGGCCTAGGAGCACAGTGCCTCCGCGTTTACAGTGATTCCAAGCTCATGATTAACCAGCTCAGGGGGACATACCAAACCAATGACGGAACGCTCAAGATGTACCTGCAGAGAGCCAAAGCCCTATTCGGCACTTCGCTCAGGCACAATTGGTCCACATACCCCGAGAGTTGAACACCACTGCTGATGAATTGGCCAAAGACGAAAAGGGCGATGACCAAGACATCCTAACACCCGCGTACGACAGACTTGAAGTTTGCGAAATAACTCCTGTCCCCGAAGGCTGGATAGACGAGATCTCGCACTTTCTGAGGGAAGGCGAATTGCCGTCAGACAGGCACCAGGCTCACAAACTCCGGGTGAAGGCCGCCAGGTACATCCTACTACAAGAACAATTGTTCAGGCGTTGCTACTTGTGGCCCCTGGCGAAATGTGTCCGCGAGGAAGACACGAAGACCATACTCGAACGGATCCACGCCGGCAAGTGCTGTACGCACGCGGTCGGGCGGAACCTGGCCCTTCAAATCCTCCGACAGGGCTATTACTGGCCAAGCCTCCACAAGGATGCCAAAGACTTCAGCAAAAGGTGCCCTCAGTGCCAAATCTACTCGAACATCCCTAGGCAACCCGCATCACAGCTCCAACCACTAGCAAGTTTGTGGCCATTTTAGATGTGGGGACTCGACTTTTTGGGCCCATTCCCTAAGTCCTGCAGAAACCTACGACACGCCTTAATCGCAACCGACTACTGTTCTAAATGGGTGGAGGCTAAGGCGATGGCACAACCGACAAGCTCAGGCGTCAAAAGCTTCATCTGGACACAACTCATCTGTCGATTCATAATTCCCCTTTCTTTAGTCTGCGACAACGGAACCGCTTTCACAGGCCGTCCCGTTCTAGACCTTTGCTCTGAGAACGGCATCACTCTTCATTTTGCTTCAGTTCGACACCCCCAGTCGAACGGTCAGGCTGAAGCGACCAACAAGAACTTTCTCAAAGCACTGAAGAGGAGGCTTGAACGCGCCAGATCCTCATGGGCCGACGAGCTGCCAGCCGTCATTTGGGGACTTAACTGCACATCGATAGCCGCAACGGGTCAAACGCCGTACTCCCTGGTTTTTGGAGGGGAGGCACTCATCCCAGTCGAACTGGAGATATACTCCCCCCGAGTCGAAGACGCCAGTAACTTTGAGCTGCAACAACTTCCCGAATGGCGCCAACCAAACGACAGCAGTAGAAGACTTGAGCTAGATCTCCTCGAAGAAATGAGAGAACTAGCGGCACTTCGCCAGGCTGAACACAAAAGACGCATCATGATGAACTACAACAAGCACATACGACGGAGGTCACTTGAAGAAGGCGACCTAGTTCTAAAACTGAGAACCACCGCCGGGAGAGACATGCCTCCCGGAAAGCTCGACTCCAATTGGGAAGGCCCGTTCATAATCCGCAATGCGCTCAGACTGAACACTTACAAGCTCGTAAGACAAGACGGGACCCTCCTTCCGCGAACATGGAACGACAATGATCTCAGAAAATTTTATTCATGAACGTTGTAATTCAATTCACAAACATTATGATTGTAACGCGAAGTATCACCAAAATGACTTCTCTAAAACTTACGCCTACGCGACTGGCAGTCAAGGGCAATCCCCTTCTCGAAGTCCTAGGCGCTCTCTAAAACTTACGCCTACGCGATTGACAGTCAAGGACAATCCCCTTCTCGAAGTCTTAGGCGCTCTCTAAAACTTACGCCTACGAGACTGGCAGCTAAGGGCAATCCCTTTCTCGAAGTCCTAGGCACTCTCCAAAAACTTACGCCTACGCGACTGGCAGTCAAGGGCAATCCCCTTCTCGAAATCCTAGGCGCTCTCTAAAACTTACGCCTACGCGACTAGCAATCAAGGGACACTTGAAATGTCAAGCCATCCAAACATCGGCTGTCATTTCACAATAAAAAATTAAAAGTCAACATCAAAAGTCAATATTATCATTAGACATTTCACAAAAACCATTACAAACTCGGATTACAATCTGAAACCTACAAATCATTATCCCCTCTCGAAGCTTCAGAGGGTGAGTCTATTTCGATGTCGGCACTAGGAGTTCGAGGAATTGCTTCCAGAGGATCCCGCTCTCGAAGGGGTGACACAGCAAGTGCCTCCCCTACATCCTCCTCTGACTCCATCTGCGAACCCTTCTCGGCAGCTTCCGCCATCCTTGCCAACTCAGCCGCAGTGGGGGGACAACCACCTTCATGGTGGACACGAAGGCGAACTGTCGATCGAGCCTTTCCGCCGACATGTTGAAATAAGCGCACTTGTATGACTGGCTTCGCGACCTAATACACTCTGCCATGTCCAGCCCTTCGAGGTCTTCACGCCTCACCATCCCCCGATCGAGAAGCGCAGAACCGAGCAGGTTGACTGAACTCTCCAATGCCTCCTTGATGATGGCTTTGAACTCCAGTGACCTCTGAAATTCGGCGATCACCTCTTCGCGAACACCTTCGCGATTTTGGTCCAAAGATTCCTCAAGCAAGCGTTGCAATTCGGCTTCTCGGCGGGCAGACTCTTCGAGCCCCCTCATCGCAGACCGAAGCCGCCTTTCGGCGAGGCGACAACGACTATCCAACGCGCTGAGCTGGAGCTCCGCCTCCTTTGCTCGCGCCTCCTGCGCCATAGCTTCTCGGCCAAGCTGAGGCAAAAACACCATCAGGGATGTCAGAAAAGGAGTCAAAGTGAGGGAGTCGAAGGAACTTACCACCCTTACGACATCAACACATTGAGAACTGAGCGAGGCCACCGTACTCGGCCTGCTTGCCTCAGCACTTCGATCCTCGCCGACCCTCTCGGCACTTCCTTCGGCGGAAGTCATCTCCCTTTGGGCGCCGGCCTTTGTCGAAGCATCGTTACCGTGTCCTTCGGCACTGTCGCTAACCTGGACACCATCTATATACGCTAGGTCATCTTCGCTGCCCGTCGCTGAAGACGCACCTTCAGCAGCCTTCCTCCTCTGACCTGGGCATGTCGAAGGGCTGCCTCGCTCGTGGGGAACCCTCTTACGCCTAATCTGACGGAGGCAAAACCACCCCAACTCGAGATCCGAGCGCCCTGCAAAAAGGCGTCGGTCCTAGATCGAAAACACGGGCTAGAGTTAAAACCACTTACCAGTATAATCCCGCACGTCGTCCTCCAACTCCCACAAATAATCCTCCGCGTCGTGGACGTGCCTCTGGATCTCGTCCACGACCCGGAAGTGGGGGTTTTCAAAGCCAACACCGTTGCCCAGAAACCTAGCCTCACCAACCTTCCTGGGGATATTGTACCTAACTTCGCCTACAGCGACGAAGAAGAACCTCTTGTACCAATCGGCGAAGCCGGTATCCTTAACCTTGAAAACCGGACAACGGCTCCCCTTCAGAATGAAGCATCCATGAAGACGGGGGTTGGCCTCCCAGTGAAAAACTGACTTGAAGATCTTGATATCCCAGGGAACCCCTCGTCGCCGCAACTCCTTGATGAGACAATAAATCATCGCCATGGCGTTCTGCGAGACCTGCATTGGGACGATACCGAAGTAGTTGAACACGTTTACAAACTCCGGCTGGAAAGGGAGGAAGAGGCCCCCACCCGCAGATGGTGGAGGCACACCGCAATCTTCCCCTCCGGGGGGCGCTTGAATGTCATCCCCTCCGAGGGGAATTCGAGCTCGACCCTGGGGTCTCGCCCCCAAACCTGTTGGACCTCTGCCTCGAACGTATGCGTCGGAAGACAGCACGCCTCCCCGGCAACCCGCCCGAAATCTAGCCACATCTCTCGCGCCCGGCTACGCGACCTTTTCACCATCTCGACCTAAAATAACTTCTGTGGGGACCACAAGGGAAGGTTTTATAGGCCTCCCGGGCGTTTTGGCTTCCCGAGGTCGACACCTAAGCCCGCACTGCCTCGGGTCGAGCAATTGGTCACATAACACCATCGCAAAAAGAGATGCAAAAATCCTCATTTCATTACGATAAAATTTTCATACAGGCGGGAGATTCTAAAAAAAAAAACAAAAAAAAAGAAAAGAGAGATAAAAGGAGAAACCCTAATCTAGCGACAGTCCGAACTCCGGAGATAGTAGCAACCCACGAACAGCACGAGCAAAGTCTGTTCGGCGGCGATTCCCTTCCTCCAACTCTTCGACACGAGACACCAGATTGGCCTTCTCTTTCTCCAACACTTCGACTCATGCCCTCGCAGCTGCCAAGTCGATCTCCTGACGGGTGCACTTCGTCTCCAGTGCTTCAAGCGCCTTCGCTGCCTCCGACGGGTCCAGCCTCCGGAGACTCGCCAAGACGTCATCAACCTTCCGCTCCAACCCTGCCACCTGTTCTGGAGTCGCCCCGGTCTTCTTGACATTCTTGAGTTTCTGACAGATCGAGCGAGCGGCGTATCGCGCATTGAACACGCTGGCCGCGGGGACAACACCCTCCGCAGAGACGGCCACCCCAACCGAGTCGCCAGACCGCTCCGACGCAACCGACTCCCCGAGCTTGGGCGCCGCCTCCTTCGCCGCAGGGACAATGGGGTCGACCGGCGGCGGGACCGCCCTCAGCGAAGTTTGGGCCCCGTCATCCCCCACAACGCTGGTGCCCTCCATCGGGATTACAACTCGAACACCAGCGCCAGGCCCGGCAGTTGGCCGTGGAGCCGCAATTACCAAACCTCGCGACCTCCCTTGTTCGGCGGGGGGCCTCCTCGAATCGGAGAAGGTGATTCGCGGCCTTTTCGAGGCCCCCTCCGGGACTACGAGCCTCCGACAGACGGCAAGCCCCTCCCGCGACCGCCTTGTGCGCGGGACTTCATCAACCACATCAACCACATCTTCAGGCATATCATTATAAAACGTCATTCTTTTCAGAGACCAAAAATTTCTCTTGAGGAGGGGAGCCGCAGGTGCTTTAAAGGGCCACCCCGCTCGCGTGGCGGCCACGTGGGCTAGCTCGCACATTAATGCGCGCATCAATATCTCACTGCTCAAGTTTTATAACTCTTTTCTTAAAGATATTCTTATTCTCATTCTCAGTTTGTACCATTGAATTTGAGAATATTATTTCAACTTACTCTTTCTTCTCTAACTTTTTATCATGAAATATGAACTATTAATCAATATTGGCTAGTCAAATATTTACTTGAAATAATTTTATAATTTTTACACTCTAAGTGATCATATTTTCTTAAAATAAAATAATCAATTTGCGATTTATAAAACTCAATTTTGTAAGTGATATCATATTTATCTTTTTTTTGAATAAAATATTAGTAATTATAAGATTATAATCTTGAGAGAATCTCAAAATAGTTTTGCCCTTATCATTATTCTCTCCAAAGACATACTTATTATGAATACTATCAAATTCTTCAGTAATATGTTCAACATGTCCATTTAGATCTTTTTTAATGTATATTCTTTCTTCCTAAAGTATCTTTTATATTAGTTTTTTTAAATTATTTAAAAATATTTCTTTATACTCTAAATCGACTTAGGGGATGTAAATACTTATCCTATTGATCATAACTTTTAAAACTATAATTCTATCTCCAATTCACTTGATTTTTACAATATGATCCTTCAAACTTTTGTTCAGAATTATACCTACCCCATTTTTAGTTTTATTTATACCAGAGTACCAAATATTGAAGCTTAAGCTATCAATTTACTTGGCTTTTTTTTACTACTCATTTTATTTTATGCAGATACAAAATATTAATCCTCCTATGTATTCTGATATCTACTAACTCTATTAACTTTCTCATTAGAGTGCTCATATTTCAAGTATTTAACTTTATTCTAGTGTCTTGAATCTTAGTGTTGATGTTATGGACTAACTTTTTTATTTGCATTCATTAACGATATGGGAACTCTTACTCACTTATCACTATACCCGGGTGCTGATGCAATGGCCCTTACACATTATTCATTGTATTCAGACAATATAGTACATCGCTTTTAGGGATCGTCCTATGTTTAATCCAATATCTTAAAAAATTTATATCATATTTATTTGACAAATTTTATGTTAATTATCGTCTGCCTAACACAAAAGTGCATTAATCTTGAAATCTATTGTGTAATGTTTAAACTTAATAAAATACGTTTCACATGCTAAATAAAAATATTTAATATAAGTAAAAAAATGGCTATTGAATGATTATTAAATGATCTGGATTAGGAATTACAGGAGTAATTTACACTTGCTAATAAATATACAAATGAATTTAAATTAACGAGAGTGAAACTTAGAACCGAAGTGAGCCGGAATCGGTTGGAGCCGGCTCAAGATTAGCTTTTCTTAAAATATATATATATATAAGTTATAAATATATACTGTAGCTTAGTGGCTGTCTCGTTTTCCTATCATGCGATCCAAGATTGATCACTACTATTGAAAATTTTACTACTAAGAACATTTAATCCAACATGACAAGATTGAAGATGATCTTGAGTATCTATCTTATAAATCGAATGCAAGACAGCATGTGGAAAGAAAGAAATTATAATTCCATGCAAAACAATAATGAACTATTCATTTAAATATTAGGTTAAATTAAATTTATAGTTGCTTGTTAATAATATAATTTGTTTAATTTTTGCATTAATTTGAAATTGATTTAACATTTTTAAATTAAATCATGAGTTATGAATTTTAATTTGAAATTTATATATAATACATACATACAAAATTTTATTGCTTTAAAATTATTTTTTAAAAAATTTAGTAATAATATTTTTATTTGTTTATAATTAAGAGCTGATTCAAATTATGATTTGATCCAGCTTAGAATTAAATCAAATTGAGCCGAGTTAACTTGAATTCGAGCTAAGTCGACTTGAATCATATTTTATTATAATTTTGGATAAATATCAAGCCGAGCTCAAACTTTTCAATTTTGAGTTGCTTCGGCTCGCTTGAAATTAGTTTAATAATAGCCTTACTTTAACATAACTAAAATAGCATAAAAATTAAATACATAATATTTTTATTCGTTTATGATTAAGAGCTAATTCAAATTATGATTTAATCCAGCTTAATTAAATCAATTTGAGTCAAGTCGACTTGAATCATATTTTATTATAATTTTGGGCGAATTTCTAGTCGAGCTCAAAATTTTCAATTTTGAGTTGCTTCGGCTCGCTTGTAATCAGTTTAATAATAGCTATACTTTAACATAACCGAAATAATATAAAAATTAAATATACCTAAAATTATATTAGATTGTTAATTTGTTGTTTGGCAGTTAAGCTAAAAGAAACAAATACAAATGAGCTCTATCCAACCGAGTTACAAATAACTTGTCAAACATTTTTTTTGATACTAAACTTGTCAAATATTTGATTCACATGCAGCCCTATATTCTGCAGAAGCTACCTCAAATTAAGACAGAAGCTATTGAGTATTTTTTAATAGATTTAAATAATTTTACTCTGAATATTGAGAAAATATATTAGGAAATTTTAGTTGCATTATTTATCAAAGAATGAGTTAGTAGAGTTAATACATTGGAACTATTTAAAACATGACTGTGAGAACAAACCCACATTTATGAATCTGATAAATGGAAGACACTTACCTGCAACTGAGTTCTTGAATTAATAGGTGTTCACTTATATAATATTTAACCTCAATTACTCCCCAAATAACTCGATATTAGAGCCATAGTTTGGCTGGAATCTCGACATTCATGCAAGTAATTCGTAGAGCAAGTCTTGGCGATCCCCTTGCTCCCCTAACATTGTTAAATATCAAGAAGAAGCTCGAGTCACTGAGCTTTTCTCAGCAGTAGTGCGTACAAATGCAAAATGTCTTTATCAGCTGCAGAGCATGATTATGGTGTATACTCCTTAGATATTACTTTAAAAAAGGAACTATTTTAGCTGTGGCGTGCCCACAAATAATTGAATAATCTTTCTTCTTTTGATCTCAAAATATCACAAATTTGAATACAAGAAATAACCAATTCCTCGGAACAAAATAACATTTACACCAACTGTTTTGTAATCTTACAAGAACAAGAGCCTCATGATAGCAGACGCATCATGTTCAATACATAACCTTATAGCCTTTTGCGAAAACATCTAGTTCGACAGGAGTTTAATATTATATCAAAAATATGCATCAAGTGGTCAAAAGAACTATACAGTTTAACCTTTTATTGTGAACACCATTTTATGCTGATAGCAACAGTTCATGAGCAGATTTTCAGTTCATGAGCAGCACACTCCCTCTGGCAATAGTAAAATAATCAATAAGATTGCAAGGTCATGAGGTCAACATATCCCGTTTGTCCTCTCAGACTTTATTGCTTCATAAGAAATCATTACTTCTTTGAACTTGGCCTCTGCAGCCTCTGCAACAAAATATTGTTTCACCCATCAACATGGTTGCACTAAAGTTTCTGTCCATTAAACAAGTGAGCAATCAGCACATTTTACCTTTATTATCTGCATTCAGGTCTGGATGGTACTTCATTGCTTTAGCCCTGAAGGCAGCCTATATAGCAGCACAGAGAGAGAAAATTGTGCTCAGGTATTCACATCTCACGGTACATGGTAAAAATAAGATATGCAAAAATCCCACTTTTTCACCAAGATCTATTAATCTCTTAGCATTAAAACTTTAGTTCCTCACATACGAACTTTATGAACAGAATTTCCATTGTTCCGCAGATTAAACCAGCTCTCAGATTTGGCATACACTAATGCACTAGTATTATCAAGACATTGATTGTGTCAAAGACATGTTGCAGCAGATGTTTGCGGGTAGGAAAAAGCATGTACCAAAAACTTTATTGTTTGTGTCAAACTAGTACCTTTATCTCAGCATCTGTATATGGTGTTACCCTGGACCTGCAGAACATGAAGAAGTTCAAAACCTTAGACTAAATAGAACCTAGTACAGCACTAAATACACAATATTGAGAGGAAGTTTTAAAAATAGGAGACAGTTTCTGTGTAGAGGTCTAAAATCACCAAAATAATTAAGTTCAGAAAAAAATTGAAAAAAATCAGACAATATTGCTGTGTAAAAAGATAGGTTGAAAAATTATAAGGTATGAACAAAGAGAGGCTGCTCAATTCTATTACAGCAGAGCAAAACATATATATATATATATATATATACGTTGATGTGAGAAGAAGAGAATCCTAAGAAACAGCAGTATGCAGAGGGCTAAGATTGACGGTTAAGGCTTAATTGAGAAAGAAAAGCATCCAGAAAAGCACACAAAAGTTTAAGGTGGTTCAAGGATGAAATCCCCTATGTCCACCGGGGCGAGCTTGAAGTCTTTCACTATATCTCAAGAAAGAGAGCCGCTTGGACTCAGTACAAGGGTAAAAATAATAAAGAAAAAAGATCCAGCAAATCCAACCAAAAAACACCCCTTCTCCCGCTTTTCTTCTCTTGAAGCTTGTTCAAGTGTATTTATAGGCGAGCGGTAGTCTTCAGCCCGGGACTTCCGGAGCAAGAAAATATTTAATTGCTGAGCCCGCACTAGTGGTTCCACTGCTGTCGGCCACCGGAGGAGCTAAAAGTAGTGGGTGGAGAGCTTGCTTCTTTGATCTTCACAATTCTCCTAGAAATCCGTAGTAGCTGGAACATGCGGATCATTGGTTGGCGTGACTGGTAGGAGCATGCGCCATTGAAAATGACGCTGATGTGGCACTCCGACAGCGATAGCTGTAGCTGGGAAATGTCGTCACCGATGGTGTCGGAAGTTAGCCCGGAGCATTGTGGCCGATGTGTGGGGAAAGCTAGGATAAGTCGTATCCGATGTCATGAGGCCGCTGCAGCCTAATCATCGCCGACGAGGTTTGCGAAAGTCTGAACCATCGGAGTCGAGGTTTAAGATATGCAAGAGAACAAATTGATCATTATCATAATAGAGGGTTAGCGTACCCCTCGAAGCGCCACGTGTATGGCTGAGATACAGCGCTGGAATCACGTGTTAATAATATATATATATATATATATATATATATATATATAAATTGATATTCATGACAAATCAATGCTATTACACCTTAGTGAAAAGAGCAGTGTTTAGTGTTAATGCCAGTTCATCTTAATCCTATTAGAGCATAACCTTGTTTGGAAACTGGTCATTCTTTCAAGTCCCATAACATCAATTACCGACCCACTACTTATTAGTGCATCCTTAGCTCACCATTGTACAATGTAACATCTCTAAGTTCCATTGCCTGCTTTGCCTTGTGCATTGCCCACTATCCATCACATTGCTAGATCAAGAGACAAGAAAGAACATTCATAAGATGGGCATTATTTATATCTATAACATACTTCCGCATCACATCTAACTGCATCTCAAGTAATGTTTTCCATTTTGGTATTCACCTAAATCATCCTTTAGATTGTAAGCACTAAGCACGTACTTGCCAATGATATTAGCTATGCATCCGTATGTTGACTTTTGGCAATGAATGTCTGCCACAATTCTCATTACTTAATGTTCAGGGTATTTTCACTATTAAGATTAACTAGTGCAAAATCAGTTTGTTATTTGCCATTTACACTTAAGGTTCAATTGATTCAAAAAAAAAAAAATCAAGTAGAAGTTGAGATGTCTACAAACTTAATACGTTTTGACTTAAATCTGATAGCAAACAATTAGAAAAAACATTTGCAAAGATGGTTCTTCCATGACCTGTCAAGGCCTAAGATTGAGTAGTGATGCGACATTGCGTAGTTCGCATTTTCCCAAGGGTAGGATCTGAAATTCATCCTTTCATCTTCATAAGATGGATCAGTATTCCAGTACCAGTGATCCTGCTGGAAATGTGGATAAGCACCAGGACCATAGTGCCCCCAGTTCTCATAACTCCATTTATACTTTCTTCTCTCTCGATTAAATATTCTTTGCATGCGCCTTATACGTTCCTGCAAAAGGAGAAAGACCATCAGATTTAGAATACGACAGGTGAAGGAAAGTAAAAGGAACATCATAGCAAGAAAGAATCACTATCAAAAAGAGTAAAGGAAAAAAATATTAATTGAAAAAATTTAACAAATGAATCTACAGAAACTTCAGCGGTGCAATTATGATGGTAATTTCATTGGCTCAGACTGGGTAGCAAGAACTACCATGACCATTTCATAAAAATAGTCACTTAGGGCATCATTGGCAAAAAGGAAAAAGCTATATAGCCCAATAAATTGACCAATTATTGGGTTGTGTAGCAAAGTCATTGACAAAAATAAGACAGACTAAGCTGTAAGGAATGGCCCAATCCTTTTTTCTCTGTCAGCTTACATGGGTCATCTTTGTTATACATTCTATTCACTATATTCAATAAGTATGTTTTTATCTCAATACCAATTTCAGCCCATCCGGACTTGAACATCCATCCCTAAATAATGTTGCAATGGGGATCTTTTTGATAATCAATTGTTGCTATCCTTATATATTGATCTTTATCACACATAAAACACCCTGAATATATTGGCACTTGACATTCCGCAAGTAGATATTATGAATATCTTGACGTTCCCATCAAATTGATCCACTATAAGCATCCCAAATATAGTGGTAGTCAATTTCTTTATCTTTAATCCTTCCATGGAAAAGAAGATTCTCTGTCTTAATAACACTTATGTTAAGGGAAGTATAAAGATGTAGGTAAGGATTGAAAAGATCCTAATTCTGCACGTAATCCACTAAGCAATGTAATCTCAGAGGAAGTGGAGAACATAGCTCTATACTGTGGTTCATTAGATCATTTGGAAACTCAATCTTGCTTCCTACATTTTCAGGAAACGACATGAGGCCCTAAAAACAGACAACAACCAGTAGTGGGTTTACAAGTATTTGGACAACCGCTCAACCAGTATCACCACATGCAATTAATGCCAATGTTGATCCACTTGGAAAAATAGTCCAAAATCTGCAGTCCCTTTAACATGCCTAAAGTATAGGGGTGGCAATATATGTCCCGACCCGTGAACCCGTCCCGAACCTAACCCGTAAATTTCGGATATGGGTCCTGAATTTTGACCCATTTATTAAACGGGTCGGGTTCGGGTTGGGAATAATCAGGTCGAGTAGGGTTCGGGTTAGGCATTTATTAAAAAATACTCTATAAACGGGTCGGGTCGACCTGCAACCCGACCTATTTATTAATCGGGTCAGGTTCGGGACGTGGATTTTGACCCATTTAATAAATGGATCGGGTTCAGGTTGAGGCTATTCGGGTTGGGTCGGGTCGGATTCGGGTTCGACCTAAACTCGACCCGTCGACCCATTTTGCCACCCCTACTAAAGTATGCAATGACCTAAAGCTAAGAGAAAATGACAAGGCTATAAAACACAGATATGACACGGAAACACGACATAGTGTAACAAGACGATTTTCCAAAATACAGGACATGAACATAGCAAGATACATCAAATACAATAATAATAAAAGTAATAATTCATATATATAAAATATAGAACAAATTTGATTTTTTAGTATAAACAACTTGAGAGTAACAGAGAAGTCTCACAGAATTATGATGAGAAATTGAGGAGAGACATCAGCATTGAAGAGGGTTTCAATGTAGAACTAGGATTCACTTTGTAAAGTGAGTGAAAAAATAAAAAAAATGTAATTTACTTGCCACGAAAACTACTGTAAGTACAACAGTAAGAGGAGGTAAGTGCTCCTTGGCATTGAGGAGGAGAGAAAGACAACGAAGGAGCTAGACTTTTGAACTTTTTGTGATAGGTTCGTTTTTTAGAGGCTTAAGAGTAGCAGGGGAGGAAGAATTTGATTTAACTTAGTTAGCTTAGGATTTTGTCTATACAACAACAACAAACCAAGCCTTTAACACATTACATGGGGTCGGCTATATGAATTCTTTATTTTCATTGCACTCTATTAAATAATAACTCTTCATTTAGCTTCAAATATATAAAATTATTTCTTATAGTTTCTTATCATGTCGTTTTTGGCCTTTCTCTTTCTTTTCTTATATGTGTAATCCAACTTTCCTTACTAAAGCTTCCATCAGCCTATGACTTATATATCCAAACCATCTAAGCTGACTTTCTCTAAACTTATTTTCAATTGAGGCCACTCTAACCTTCTCGCGGACATACTCATTTCTCATCTTGTCTTTCCGCGTATACTTGTTAATCTATTTTAGCATTCTCATTTCTGTGACACTTATCTTATTTGTGTGTTTTTGCTCTGTAGGCTAACATTTAACACCATATAATATCATTAGTTTTATAATTATTCTATAAAATTACCTTTAAGTATAAGTAAATTTTATCATATAATATGTCAGATGCATTCATTCACTTTATCCATCCTGCTAATAATATCACCGTCTATTTTACCGTTACTTTGTATAATCGATCCAAAATATTTAAACTGCTTGCTCTTCCTGATAACTTGATCATCAATTATCATCTCCTTGTTAAAGAATTTTATCTTATATTACGTAAAATTTTAATAATAATAATAAAACAAAAATATTTTTAGTTTTATTAGATAAAATCTTAATAATAATAAAAAACTTTTAAAATTAATAAAAAGAATAAAGAGAAAGAAGAAGTGTCCATATGTTTCGGTTTTATATTTAGTATTATAAAAAATATAATATTAATAAATAAATTTAACATTAATATTAAATATATTCAGTTTTATGTGTTAGTTGTCCCATAAGTGTCCTTAGAGCTTGTAGAATTGTCCCAAGCTTCTAGAAGTGTCATGCATCTTAGATGTATTTTGCATTTCAAAAGTGTTTTGAAAGCATTCTAAGGCCCTGTTTGGCAATTTGCTAAAAACCATAGCTAAAATTAGCCATGGTCAAAATCTTAAATTTATTTTAAAAAAATTTAAAAATTATTTTATATTTTATCTCACACAAATTCTAACATTAAATAATCACTTTATTTCACATCCAACACAATTCTCAATAAATCAATCAACTTTACTTCACATCCTACACAATTTTTAATATAACCAACTTATTTTATTTCACATCATACACATTTTTCAAAAATGGCTAAAAATTTCAATCAAATCTTCTTTTTCTTCTTATTACACCAAACAGAGCCTAAGATATCATAAGGTATTCCAAAGTATCCTTACATGCCTTTTAGTTATTTAAAAATATTATTTTAATACAATACACTATGTGGTATGCCCGACACTATGCGCTCATGCTCAATATTGAAGAAACCAAGCCAAGATTAAATATAAACATGAAGTTTGAGAAAGATGTTCAAGAAAAAAAGCTTCAGGTTTAAAAATCAACTTCAAGACAAATTTGCTCTTAAAATGTTAGATCATGAATGTGCAAGTATATTACAACTCTTTTATCTGAATAAATTTAAAAGAACTATGTAATTAGAATTTCTCTCACAATTCTCAACGGATTTCTATTTATCAATCAAATTCATTTTTTGGGCAAATTCACAATTTTCGGTTAATTTCAATTCACGCGATAATGTGCCATATTCTTTTTAGTGTCAATTTGGATTCTGTAAGATCATTGAATTTTTCATCAATTTCAATTCACTAGATGGTGTGTCACCTCTAACTTCAGTGTCAATTTACTATTTCTAAAATTTTAAATTATCAGTCAAACTCAATTTGCCTGATAAAATTTACCAGATGATATGACACCACAATCACCTGACTCTACGCAATTTTTGAAGATTTGAAATTTTTGGATAATTTCAATTCGCTAGAATGAATCACCCGAAAACCATTTTAACAAATAAGATATTATCCAAATCCACCTTTTGAATATTCTAATTAATCTTTTTTGCCATTAGTAGCCAACCACATTCTGCCCAGTCACTTCAACAATGGAAGTGACCACTTTGCCCGAAGTTTAAGTGACCAAGATACCCCACAAAATCTTTGTACATAAAGAGGAGTTTGATTCACTTTCTCTTCCACTCTTTAGCCAATAGCTCCTCCTATAAGGACTAACTTTTTGTCCACATTGTTGGGAGCACATTCAAGAGAGATCTGGAATTTTCGTAGATGTTTTTACATGAATTACCTCTCTCTCTTTCTTTGAAATGATCTTTCATTAAAAATTTCTCAGAATTTTATACTGACTATTTGAACTCAAAACGAGTTTTAGTACTAGTTTCTAGGAGTCACTTTTTTTTTTAGAATTTGCTTAATTTTTCCCTTATAATTTTTTATTTGTTTCTGTTTCTGAAATTTTTATAAATCATTAAGGGTTTAGACAATTTTGAAATTTTTATAGTAAATTTTATAGGAAAAACTACATCTACAAAAACATTTTAGCCAATTTTATGTTGTATTATTTCCTAGAAAATATTTGAAGTTTCTGTTTATTAGATTTCAAACCATAATGAAATATTTCATCACCTTTTTTCAACTCTCTCTGTTTTTTAGGTGCCTATTCACAGTTTTATAAGAAAGAGAATATAATATTTTCTTCAGAATTTAAATTGAATTACTTACACACAAGACACCTAATATTTCCAATCGCTTACATCTCTTGTATGACCATAAGGGTCATTGTGGTTTTGTAAATTTTTTTTGCTTCTGCGTCTCTGCACAAAGACACAAAGAAAGACCAAATAAGATATGAAAAAAAATCATCAGAAAAGAGCTCACATATTTGAAAATAAATGAGGACTTTTTATTTAATAGAGCGTAATAAAAATACAGAATTTATGTAACTGATCTCATCTAGTGGGCTAAAGGCTTAGTTATTGTTGTTGTTGTTGTCTCAGTGCATAGAAGGGTTTTTTCTTATCCCTAAGTAAATGGTTACGCATTGTTGTTCCTTATTCTCTGTGAAAAGAATTACTAGGTTAAACCTTGTCTCCTGTGAAAAGATTGGGTAGATTTTGTGTCTTTGGATAGAAAAAGCATCGGTCACTTCTCTCCTTGCACTAGGGCTTGTGCTTAGCCAAAAACTAGTATGGATTAGTGAAATCCCAAAGAAAGAACAAAGGGAATAGACTAAGCTTGGGTTTGGCCAAATTATTATATATATTGTCTCTTATATTCTTTTCATTTCCTTTCATTGCATATATATTTCCGTTTTTGAGATTGGAATTGTGTAAGCCATTGATTTCTACGAGTTGGGGAGGAAGCTGCTCTTAGGTATTTAGAAGATCTCAATTTTCTGAAAATTACCAACCAACCCGAAAACTCTTGCTTTCCCTATTTCTTGGTAGGTTGGTCAAGTCTCGATTTCCATTTGCTCAGACCAAATTAATTCAACCAAGAATCCAAGATAGCACTCACCTATAGCAATAAAACAAAGCAGGTTAGTACATTAGGTGAATTCAATTCACCAAACAAAACACCAACAATCAGAAATACTCTGATTTGTCCATCCCAGTGCATTTAAATTCTCTATAAGTTAAATTTTACTTTAACTTAACTATAGTTGTAGAACAAAGTGGGTTAGTATATCAAGTAAACACAATTCACCCCAAAGAAAATGCCTCGTGATTAAAAATAATCAGATTTATTCATTCCAATACAATTAAATTATCTATATAGTAAAATTACTTTAACTATAACAGTGAAACAGAATCGAATTAGTATATCAAGTGAATTACATATAATAGCAAGCACCCGACGATCAGAAGTATCAAGATTTGTCCATCCCAATATAGTAAACTATTCACACAATTTACTTTTCTGTGCTCAAAGAATTTTTTACTTACTATACTTTATATTCTGTAATTTTTATTACTTCAATTTTATTTCTTTTTCATTTTTTACGATTCATACTACTAATATATATTATTATCAATAAAGAAAACAAAGATAACATCTACATTCACACACTTCACATTATACATTAATAACTTAAAATATCAAAAATACTAATATTTATACAAACTATACGTATATACATTTATATATATTATTTTTACTTGTTCTCCTATAGATCTTCCGAATAGTTGCTTGCTTGATGTCGCTGAAAAAGTTGTTTGCTTTTGCTAAAAAATAACAAAAATCTCACAATAGTAGATAGCTTAAAAAGAATTTAAAAATGGGCAAATTAGGCTAGGTCCCTGAGTTTAACGCTTAATATCGCGCAGGTCCACGTTTTTAAAATTTAACATTGGGGTCCCTGAGTTTTAATAAATTATCAAATAGTTCCTTTTTTAATTTTTTTATAATTAGAACTTTTTAAAATTACCGTTTTACCCCTATCATTCTCTCTCTCCTTTGGATCGGGCACACGAATGCGGCCGCGCA
>JAEMOT010001385.1:40885-63935 GCA_019297695.1 Apostasia ramifera | reverse complement strand
ACAACCAAGCCTTAATCCCACTAGGTGGGGTCGGCTACATGAATCCTTTGTTTCCATTGCGCAAAAAAGGACCCATTTGATAATTTATTAAAACTCAGGGACCCCAATGTTTTAATTTTAAAAACGTGAACCTGCGCGATATTAAGCATTAAACTCAGGAACTTGGGCGTAATTTGCAAATTTTAATTATCAACAATTAAATTTAATTTTAATTATACTCAATTCACCTAGTCTTGGGTGCAATATCAGAGATAGATCTCTGAAATTGACTTTATATCTAAGAGATTGATCGATAACACAATCCATGCATTTTGGTGATGAAGTAATTTGTGAAGGTTAGTCTGACCACATTTATTTAAAGAGCTTCATTACAACTGTTGAAAAGCTCGTATAACGGGCTTTTTGAGGAGTATTGATTGAGTTGTGGGACGTTGCTAGAAATGAATTTATTATGCATACAAAAATAGTAGACGACAAGGTAGTACCTAAATTGTTTAGATACGACGAGAAAGAACGCAGACTATTGTAATTCAATGTGAAAGCCATGAGCCATTTAAATTATGGTTGATTGCCCGCCAAGTTCAACTATATATGCACTCTCCTTGCCACAAATGAAGTATGGAAGAAATTAGAGCCTATCGATGAAGAAACCTCACAAGTTAAAAAATCTAAAATTGAAAAGTTAGTCTGTAAAATACTTAGATGTGTACGTAAAGAGCATGACGTTAAGGCTACCGCAATTGTTGAAGCTCACAATCTAAGTATGAGCTAGACACTCTTTCAGGCTCTCTTATGACTTATAAGATGGAGTTCAAAAAGAAAAGAAAAACTGAAAAGATTATATTTCAAAAAAGGTCATAACCATACAAGCCTCCTCATCCCTTCAATTTGAAGAGGAATCATTTGATTCCTCGTTAGATATTTAGATGAAGGTCGATTGGATAATGAGATTGGCATGATCTCGAGGTAATCCTATTGCTTATGAAAAAAAAAATGGAAGTTCATTCGACCTAGAAAGTCAGGATTGAACAAAGATAAGAAAAAGTTAACAATGAAGTGCTATAAGTATAAAGAAATTGAGCACAACAAGCAAAACTACCCAAAACTCAAAAAGAAGGGCAATTCTAAAACAAAGAAGAAGAGAGTAATGGTGGCCACCTGGAGTGATACCAACAAATCCTCGAGTGAAAGTGAAGAATAAATTGACACGATCAACTTTTACTTGATGGCACATGATCAGAAACACGAATTCGACACTAAACGAATTATTTTCTGATATAAAAACTAAAAAATAAATATTTATAAAAAGAACTATATTATATTAAAAAAGAAAATAAAAACTTAAATGAAAAAAATAAAACCTGTAACAACCTCGGCTTATATCTCGCCCGTTACCCAAATTTTTTTTTTTATCCTCAAATAATTCCACTATATCTTAATATAAATCTGTTCTCAATATATAATTACTACATTACACCATAAATAAATATAAAATCTTAAATACAAATAATATAAAATAATCTTCTAATTGTCTCTCACACACGCCTCTTATGTTTGTGCTAAATCTATAAAAATGCTCAAAAATAGCGTCAGTCTACTAAAAGAACTCAGTAGGAGATATCAACTAGCTATGGGCCACATAAAAGATTTAATAAGGTTTCATGATCACAAATTTATTATTTTGAGATTTAAAAAAATTATTACATGCATACCCAGTAACATTCATGAACTTATATCAGATAAATAAATAACATGATAGCAATGACTATGATAATTATGCGTACTTAAATTGTATAACAAAAAATATTAAATAAGAATTCATAACATAAGTACTATCAAATAAAGAGCATGTATATCATGAGATCCTTATGAACATTTGAACTGTATATATGCGGGATAATAATTAGCACAAAGTGAATATTAAATATAAATAAATGTAATATGATTTGCCTACTAATTATAATATAATCATATTAACAAAACAAATATAAAAATATGATTAACGAGTAAGTTCTTTTTTAATTAATTTTATTTTACTCTTTTGTGCCCGTGATTTCTCATACTACGCCTCAGCTGCCTTTTACACATTTGGGGATCATCCCCTGACCCCGTAGGCTATGATCCATAATAGCTAAAATGTGAGGTCTTCAATCAGTTTTGAGAGTTTTCACCCTCTGGCCCAAAATAGCAATGGACGTCGTCGTGCCTATATATCATATGCTCGAGCTAAGGCAGATGCGTAATCCCACAGAAATCACATTTAACTTTTAATCCATTATCGCCTTTAAAATCTTGATTATAAATTTAGTCACATAGCAAGCTCATACACTTGCCTAAATATCATATTATATCTTTGAATGTGATGACAAGTCCGAACACTATGAAGCACCGATACTTTGTGGAGCTTAATGTATTCAATATCGTATTCGTATCCAATACCAATACTCTCCGATACTCCACCGATACGTATCCGATGTGGCGTATCAATTTTTATTTTTAATTTTTAAAAATTCGATACTCGCCCAATACTCGCTCGATACTTGCCTGATACTTGTCCAATACTTTTCGATACTTCTAATTAAATAAAAAAATGTTAAAACAGTTGATCTGACCTACACGATAAAAAAAAAATATTATACATAAAATACAACTTATGCATAGACTCAAATAGTAACATTGAGAGAGATATTGAACTCATAATTGGGATTGCAAAATGCTTGATGCAAGCTAGTATTTTGATAATAGAAAAAGAATTTGGTATTCGCAAGCAACTGTATTATCTAGTTTTTCTATCTCAACCATACTATCTTTGCTTCTGTTAGACACCGATCACTTTTTTTTACTTTAATCAAGCTCAAATTATGAAAAAGATAAAACTTTGGTCTTTTTTATTTTGTTTATTTATTTAGTTAAAGACTCAGAGAGAGAAGGGCATATATCTACTTTAACCAGATTAATGTATCTGAATTTATGTCATATTATTTATATTATTTTCAATTATATATCGTTTGCATCGAGCTAATTAATTTAGGTCGAATTTAAATTAAAACTGAAACTAATTTACTGATGTATATTTAAACTCTTATCTCACTTAAGTTGAAAGTAATTAAATAAATTTTAAAATATTATTTTAATTTAAGATCTTTTTAAACTCAATAGTTGTTGAAGGATATTTTTATTTTTTGTAGTTCAATTGTCTATAATATTTTTTTAGTGATACTAATAATGTTTAAAAAATATAATTAATTTGAAAAAAATTTAAAAATATTTTTAAAAATTATAACAACAAGATGTATAAGTTATTATAATCTACCATTAACAATATGAAGTATTATACTTGGCGTATCGTCGTATCCGTATCGTATCGTATTCGTATCGCCGTATCGTACTCGTGCTTCATAGTCCGTACACTTGCCCTCCCGTAGGTGTCACAAACACGAGTCAATATATTCTCATCGAATATGACGACAAGTCCGTACACTTGTTCTCCCGTAAGTGTCACAGTCGTAAGTCAATATATTAACATCGAATGTTACGACAAGTCCGTACACTTGTCCTCCCGTAGGTGTCACAATCGAGGAAAAGTGTTATATAATTATATAACATATTTATCTCATCATTAAAGAAATAAATAGAGCCAACAATTAATTCATAATAATTTACATGCACTATATATTATCAAACTTTCACAATCCACCTTGTACATTATAATTTCGATAATTTAATTTTAACTCATCTCTCCAATTTGAATTAAATTTCTATAGTAATTCAGCAATCACCAATAAAAGCAATCAGGATATCTTCAAAGATATTTAAATTAATAAAAATCATTAGCTTTCCACATATAATTCATAAAATCTCGATCAAAATTTAATGAGAGTATGATTAGAGCTAATAATATAATTATAATCCACATTTGAGTCAATATTAAAATAAATTAAATTGAATTATGATCAATTCCAAATTTCACATTTACACTTTATGATTATAAAAATATCATCACTATTCAAATCAAATCATCTATTAATAAATTCATTTAGCATAAGTTTTAAACTTCAAATTATCAAAGATTAATTAAATTATCAATCCTCAATGAAGTCAAGTCTCTCACTATCAAAAAATGTGAACTGAAGCGGAAGATTTTTCTACTTGAAATTTTTTTTAAATCCTATTCTCACAAGCATCATTATTCTCAAACGGAACCTAATAACAATTATTTTTCACATCTGAGAATTACTTACTATTATTGAGGTAAAGATAGCCATAACGTTAATGATTATCATATCAAGAGGGCCAATAAAAGTAGATCATCCTCTCATGTCTAGAGATCTACGAAATATATAGTTCATTACATCTCTTACGCAAATCTCTCACTCTTTAGCTTAAGGTCTTTAGCATGGACATAAATTCTTTGAGCTATTTTTACACCCTAGAAAATTATTTCAAGGTTTTTCATCATATATTTTTTCAATAGCACATCTTAAAAGTTTATGCTCACTTAGTTTTAAATTGTATTGATATTTTTCATCGAGTTTTCAACCATTTTTTTGTATTTCAAAAGATTACTTTATAAAAAAGTAAGAGAGAATATAAATACTCTCCAAAAATTTTGAGTTAGTTTCCTTGCATATAGTATTGCTTATAAAATTTCATGTCCAAACCATTATACAAATTATAAGGGTCATTCATCACCCCTATATTTGTCATGTTTTTGAGTTCCCCTGCATAAAAAGGGGTACTTCCTTGTCACTTAGTAAATGGACAAGTGATGACCTTAACACTTGTGAAAAGGTTGGGTCATAATCTATAAAGACATAAATTTTCTTATTACACTAAGGCCTGAGCTTGGACATAATGAGCTTGGTGTAGTGGAAGCCTAGGGAAGGAATAAAAGGGAGTGGAGTAGGCATAGAGTTAGACAAACCACTATGCATCTCGTCTCATTATTCTAGCAATTTTTCTTAATGTTCTTTGAATTGTTTGGCTTCTGTGAACAAATCAATTTTATACTCTTTCCATAGATTTTAGCAACCTCTAAATAAGTTTTAGTGATCAAATTTTTTGAGCAAATTAGTACGGGCGAATTCAAAACCCCCAAAAACTCTGTGATATATCATTTACATTTAGTAGGTCAGTTAACTGTAATTTGAATAAATATTGTTTATCCCAAGTTAAATGTTTTTGAACAAGGATCCGAGATATAATATAACTATAGTAGTGGAGCAGAAACATGTTTGTACATCGGGTGAATTTAAATCATATAACAAATAATGCGGGATGATTAGAATATCTCTAATTTGTCCATCTCAGTATAGTTAAAGAATCTATTAACAAAAATCTATTTCAACTTAACTATAATTACGAAACAAAATCGGGTTAGCTCATCGGGAAAATTCAATTCACCAGGCAAAATGCTCGAAAATCAGAAGTATTCTAATTTATCTATCCTAATATGGTCAACTATTCACTAAATTAACTTTTGTGCACTCAAATAACAATAACTTATAACAATTTATATTGTATAATTTACATTATACAATTTACTTATTGCACTTTACATTTAATCTTTCATTTCCTACAATCTTTATTACCGTCCATTTTCTTTGTTCTTTTACAGCACATGCAACTGACATAACTACAATTTTTATTACAAGTATCGACTTTCCCCTTTATTTTTATTTATGTTCCTAATTTTTTATATATTTGGTATCAGAGCCATAAGGATGGAGTAGTTATATAATCAGAGTTCTCTGATTTATATAGAACAAATCTCTAAAATTTAATTAAAAGATTACAGAAATACTCTCCAACTCAAAAAGGAAAATATATGAAGAGAAAATAGTCCCCTAAACCAAAAACAATCATCAAAAAGACTAATAAAATCAAATTAAAAAATTCTCTCTATGGAACTCCAAAACAAGGAGAATATTCCTCACATAGTGAAGAAAATAAATTGCTAAAGAATATATTAGTAAATCCAAAACTAGTATATTTTGAAAAATAATATAAAAAATACATGTTAATATTGAAGATTATGAAATGAGAAATAGCCTATGGAGAATAAAAGAAAAATACATAAGAAATTTTCCTTATCGCTATAAATCAAGGAGGAAAATATTTATAAATAAATTAATATTAACAGATTTAAAAGTGTGAAAATAGAACACCGAATGAATAATGATAATGTCACAATTGCCTATAGCAAAATTACTATTAATTATATACTCCATCAAAGAGAATGGGAACTAAATCCTTTTAAAGAAAAAATAAGTACAAATAATAAGACTGAAATATCATATAATTATTGGGATTATGTTGAAGCAATGTCTAATTATCATAATGCTAGAAGTAATTGGGAAGAAAATCCTTCATGGTTCTTTGAATGATGGAGAAAATTTGGAGTAGAGTTAGATATTCTTCCCAAAGAAATTAAAAATTTATACAATTAAAAATTTTATATGTGGGCAACATTCTATCCATTCAATGAAGAAGAGTAATAACTCTATGTTTACCACCCTTTTGGCTTCCTTTCTTCTCTTCTTTTTTTTTGCAGATGTTAATGTCACTTCGATGCAGGGTAGCCGTAGTTGGAGCTGGAGTGGTTCCGCCTTTGCCAAATCGAGAGCAAGAGGGTCCCCTATAACAGGCCGGTCGCATCTCATCTGCCGAGTCAAAGGAGAAGGGTGCAACCGGCAAGGAGGCCTCTTCGGATTTGAAGGCAAGCTCGATCGGCGAAGGGGAGATTGACTTGGGATACATCGATTAGGTCCAAGTGAGTGACAACGTCGAAGAGGCGCGCGAGGTTGGCGGTGATTCTAAGGTCGATCAGTACATAAGTGAAAGCGAGGCCGCCTCAGAAGGCCGACTCAGTGCTGAGGAGTTTGAGGAATCTCTTCGGGAAGATGCTCCATCCAGCAACCCTTCACCCCCACAAAGTCCTGAAAGAAAAGTGCAGCCGTGCAGGACACCGTGGACTGTCCTCAGCACTCGATGTAATGAGAAGATACAAGCAATAAGAAAAATCTCTTTTCCTTACGAAAGTTGATAGTTCATGACAATTCCCAGTTTTCCTTTTCAGGCCCTGGATACGCAGGTGGCGCTCGGAAGAGAGGCTATGGCATAGGAGAGGAGGGCCAAAGAGTTGGAGCTCAGACTTCAGGATACTGAGTGGCACCTCCATCTCGCCGAAAGGCATCTCCTTTTTACCATGTGGGGCCTCAAGGAGTCTTGCGAGAGGGAGGCGGAGCTCCAGTGCTTGCTCGAAGAATCGGTGGACCAGAACTGTGATGAGGCGCGCGAGGATGTTCTTGCCGAATTTTAGTGTTCACTGGAGTTTAGAGCGATCATCAAAAAAGCTTTAGAGAGCTACATCAACATGTTGGGCTCAGCTCTCCTTGATCGGCTTTGTGAGGCGCAAGGACCTCGAAGGGCTGGACATGAATCAGTGCATTCGCACGACGAACTATTCGTATAGATGCCCATACTTTCAGATGTCAGCGAAGCGTCTAGACAAGAAGTTCACTTGTGTATTGCGCCTCAAAGTGGCCATCCCTCTGACCGAGGCCAAACTGGGGCGATCTGCATTGGGAGAAGGGAGAGCAAAGCAGACAGGGAGATGAAGCTACAGAAGAGCTGCTGGCTATATCACCTCTCAGGTCACGAGACCTGCTGAAGTGTGTTCCCCGGACCCCGAGTGCCGACATCGAATTGGAGTCCTTCTCAGATACTTCTAGGATAGTTGATTAAAAGGATGTATATATATTTTTGTTTTGTAAAAGACTCTTGTAAAAGATTTTTTGTAATGAAAAACATTTTTTTGTTATCTTTGTTTTGTCCTATGGATGACCTTGACTGCCAACTGTTTAGAAGTAGTCAGGATATGGTTGGCCTAGAATTTCGAGAAATAAAGTGCCCTTGACTGCTAGTCACCTAGGCACTAAGTTAGAATCTGATTGGCCTGGGACTTCGAGAAGAGGAGTGCCCTTGACTACCAGTCGCCTAAGCTCTTAGAATTCAATTGGCCTAGGATTTCGAGAAAGGGAGCACCCATGACTGCCAATTGCTTAGGCGTTAAGTTAGAATTCGATTGGCCTGAGACTGGAGTGCCCTTAACTGTCAATCACCTAAGCGCTAAGAATTCAATTTCGGGAGGGTACTTTTACAGATAAATAATATTCGTATAATGCTTTTCAAGGATAAAATTTCAAGTCATGGTTGCTCCATATTCTAGGAAGAAGAGTACCGTTATGCTGTTCGATCCTAGCACACTGCGGATGATGTTGGGATCTTCCCAATTAGAGTGAAGCTTGCCTGAGGTCAAGTCTCTACCTGTTGTGTTCTTTAGTTTGAGGACAAGGTCTTCTTTTCAAAATAGTCTTCTCCAGAAAATTTTGTTATAATACCTTGCAATCCATTGTTTGTGCTCAATTTGCTTTAGGACAACTAAATTTTAGGTCTCTTCGAGGATGTCGAGCACATATTTTTTGAGTCATCGTTCTGTCGTTGCCAATCTGGGAGGCTCTCGGGCTCGTAATTGCTGGCCACTTTGTACGGCGTTTCACTCGTAGTTGCGATGAGTGTGCAATTGAGTCCGCAGATTACGTCTGGCAGTTCAGCAGCCCACGATGACCTTGTGCCTTCGAGATGCCTCTTCAATGCTTTAAGGAAATTTTTGTTTGACACTTTGACTTGGCCATTAGCTTGAGGGTGTCGCATTGAGGCAAATTTTAAGTTTATGCCATTTTCAGTGCACAGGTCCCGAATGGCACAACTCGTAAATGATGTGCCATTGTTGCAGACTGGGGCGAGAGAGATCCCAAATCGGCATATGAGTTGGCTCCAGATGAACCTTTTGACATTTGCGCCCATCAGCTGCGTCATTGCCTTGGCTTTTACCCACTTCGAAAAATAGTCAGTGGCTAATAGTAGGTAACACAAATTCCTGGTTGATCTTGGAAACGGGCCCTATAAGTTTAAGCCTCATATCAAAAAAGGCCAAGAGCTTACTAGCGGTTGGAGGTGATCCGCGAGTTGTCTTGGAATGGAATTGGCATTGTGGGCACTTCGGAACAAACTCCTTGGCATCTTTGTGGAGACTAGGCCATTGGTATCCTTGTCACATGACTTGCAGTGCAAGGTTTCGCCTGGCAGCGTGGATCCCGCACTACCCTTCATGGATCTGTTTAAGCACCGTCTTCGATGCCTCTTCACGTATGCATTTCGCAAGGGGCCAGGAGTAGTGTACAATTGTCTCCTGACAATAACATAACTTACGGCCCTCACCCGGAGTCTTTTGGCTTTGTCCTTATTCGCTAGGAGTTCTCTCGTCAGGAGGTACTGCAAAATCTCCTCCATCCAGCTCTTGGGTGACCATGTTGAAGTCATCTCGTGAGGGATATGAAGCAAGAGTGTGCGGGCAAAGTGTTGTAGGAGGCTTTTGCCAGCTGGAGATATTTTTTAGTCTCATCTTCCGTTTGATACATCCCCCTCAGTTGGTTCACCATCAACTTGGAATCGTTGTGATAAACTTGAGACTGGTGATAAGCGCTTCATACTCTGCCTAGTTGTTCATGATGGGGAAATAGATTCGTCCTGACCTACGGAGATCGACCCCTCAGGAACTAGTAAGGACGATGCCAATCCATTGGGTTTGCTCTCCTGAGGCTCCAGCAATGTACAGAGACCAATGCAGCTGCTGCTCAGGTTCCTCAAGCTATTCTGTTATCGCCAATTCAACGACGAAGTTTGCTAGAACCTGAGCATTTGTGGCAGATCTCGGAAGGTATTTGACATCAAACTCCGAGAGTTCAATAACCCACTTTTGCAGTTTTCCCGAGACCTCGAGGGAATGAAGGACAAGCCGAAAGGGTTGGTCCGTCACCACTTTGACAATGCATGCGTAAAAGTAGTGGCGCAACCTGCAAGCTGCAATTATGAGAGCAAAAAAGAGTTTTTTGAGAGGAGAGTACCTGATCTTAGAGTCATGCAACTTTTGGCTTATGTAATGCATGGGGCGCTGAAGGCCTACCTTTGTTCGGAGAAGGACAGCCGACACCGAACTATCAACTGCGCTGAGATAAAGGAAGAAGTCTTCGCCGAGGAGAGACACCAATAATAAGTCGGTGAGAGGAGGTAACTTTTTAGTGACTCGAACGCCTACTAGCAATCCTTGTTCCAAGTGCCATACTCTCCTCAGAGAACCTTGAAGAGGGAGAGGCAGCGCTCTCTGGGCTTCGATATGAATCTAGTGAGCATCATGATCCTTCCATTCAGCTTCTAGACGTTCGTGATTGTTCTTGTGGTTCCATCTCAAGGATGGCTCGTATTTTTTTGGGGTTCGCCTCAATCCCCTTTACAAACACCATGTGACCAAAGAATTTATCGTATGTTGCCCCAAAAATGCTTTTTTGGGGGGTTTAACCTTATATTATAGGCATGACAAGTATCAAGCATCTCTCAAAAGTCAGTGAGATGCTCCCTCTTGCTACGGCTTTTGATTAAGACATCATCCACGTAAGCTTCCATATTATGCCCCTCCTGGTTTTTGAACACGATGTCAACCATCTACTGGTAGGTCGCATATGCATTTTTCAGCCCGAACGGCATAACCTTATAACAAAAAGTTCCTTGGTCAATTATGAATAAGGTATGCTCTTCATCGCCTTCGGCAAAGCGGATCTAGTGATAGCAGGGAAAGACATCTATGAAGCTTGTCACTAAACCCGTTGAAGAATTAATGAGCTTATCGATTTTGGCAATAGGTAGAAATCCCTGGAATAGACTTTGTTTAAGTTGGCGAAGTCCACGCACATTCGTCATTTGCCTGTGCTCTTTTTTTCCCATCACGATGTTTGCCAGCCAGGAGGGATATTTTATCTCCATGATAAAGTTAGCTGAGAGGAGCTTTTTGACTTCTTCCTTAATAACCCGTTGTTTCTCCCCCCGCCCTCGCCCCCAATATTCATCTTCTTTTGTCGAACAGTTGTGGAGTTGGGTTTAAAGCTCAACCTATGCTTAGCCAAACTTCGATCGATTCCAAGCACATCCCCTAGTCTCTAAGCCAAAACATCAAAATACTCAGAAAATAGTGCCACTAAAGCGAGCTTTTCATCTTGGAGGAAATCTTTAGAGATGATTACATTCTTTCCATTAGCGACAGTTACAAAATCATTCTCCTTGGGAGGAGGAAAAGGAGCATGCTCCCTAAGGTCCGCATGATCGTTGGCGGCAAGCGTTGAACTCGAAGCTCTTCTTGATTCCGCCTTTGTCTCCTCGAATTGTTGCGACCCCCATAGGGGTTAAAAACTTGATGCAATGATGAGAAGTATATGGGACCATACGAAAGGCCGCTATCGAAGGTCGCCAACTATCGCGTTGCATCCTAAAGGGTGCGTCGATGAGGACGAAATCAACAAGCTTCGTTTCCTACCTAGGCTATCTTCGAGGGTGACGTGGAGTGAGGCATAACCGACTAGTTGATAGATGTCGCTGGAGAAGCTGAACACCGTCATGGCCGAAGGGAGTGGCTTGTAGGGACCCACGTTCATTTCGGTGAAATCGCAAAGGTACATGATGACCACCAAACTCCCTATGTCGACAAGGGTGCGATGGGCGTCACAGCCCTTGATGTCAGTGACAATAACTATGGAGTCCTCCTGGTTGTTGTTGCCTTTGAGTAAATCGTCTACAGTGAAGATAATGTCAGATGTGTCCTCGATTTCTGGCAGGATCAAAATGGAAAATCGAAAGTATAGCTTTTTTCCCGGAGCATTTCGGCATAACTGGAGGGCCGGTGTGAGGTTCCTCCTAAAGGAAGAGCGTCCTTACTGCCTTTAGGGGTAACCTTTTGATTTTCCGATAACCAGTGAGGTATCTCTTCTCAATGTATTCGTTGATGAACACCTGAAAAGTGTGGTGCTCATAAAGGAGGTGTCTATAGTGTTACTGAAATTTACTGTATTTTGAGGAGTCCTCCCCCGGCTACAGGGGTTGCTGCTCTCCGCAGTACTAGATATAACCTTTGTCTCAAAGAGTCGAGAAGATCTCAACAATGTAGACAGGTGTCAAAACACGCGCACTGTCACCCTCATACTTGTGCTTTCTGAGCATGACAAGGAATCTTCGGTCATAAAAATTCCTCTTAGGGGCGCTCTGTTCACTTTAAGATATATGCCTACTTCACCCTAGCTGGGGCGCTTTCAAACTTGGCATCTGCCTTCAAGACGTTTGCATCTTCCAGGTCGATGCACTTTTCAGCTCTAGCTCTAGCCTCCATAAGGTTTTAAGCATATCATCCACGAAAGAGTCATAGCTCTTCGGACAGTATATTGTGGACGAAAATCATTGTCGACCTATCGTCAATAGTGTCCTTAGTTTCAACATTCATTTTTTAGATGTAACAACAGTACGAGACCAGCTCCCAACAGCGCAAGACCAGCTCCTCCAGAGAGTAAGGCCAATTGCAAGTGTAGCCCTTGTTGCCGAAAAAGAGCTAGCAAGTTAGCAAAAAAATGGTTCATCGCCTACGA
Organism: Apostasia ramifera; assembly: GCA_019297695.1. Classification (NCBI taxonomy): domain Eukaryota; kingdom Viridiplantae; phylum Streptophyta; class Magnoliopsida; order Asparagales; family Orchidaceae; genus Apostasia; species Apostasia ramifera. The sequence goes on along the minus strand of JAEMOT010001385.1, from coordinate 51,408 downwards.
CAGAGTGGTTATCGGATATGTCAAAGTCTGCACCTAACGCTCATCTCCCGTCCATGGATGCCACGATTTTACCGTCCTGTTCCTACGTGAACACGTAAACTAGATTAAGAGAACAGAATTTTTACGTGAAAACTGCTTAAACAGGAAAAATCACGATGCCTAAGTTGCAGCAGCTTGAAGAAGATTTTACTAGAGAAGAAATTTTACAGAGGGGTTAGGTATACAATGAATGATTTTTCAACAAAAAAAAGATCCTCTTTTGATAGCAAATGAAGGTTTTATAGTTACAAAAACTGCTATTATTTGTCACATTAGGAATATGGCCCTTATACCGTCTTAAAGAGATATAAGCGAGCTGTACTGCAAGTACAACCAAGTCAACTGAGCCTTCAATGCAGACCTCAAGGTCCAGACATAACTCTCTCAAATACAGAAGAAACTTTGAGTAAACTTAAAGCCCTTTAAATCATCTTTTCCTTAGGATAGTTAAATTATTATTTTAGTTAATTATTATAAAACATATGATGCAGGATAAAGTATGAAATGATAGCCTACACAAAAGTTAGTAAATAAAATAATAGATGGACATAAAATGTTACAGAAATGAATACTGATTATAATTATGTAATGATCAAAAACTACCAATTTTGCAAGCAATTCAAATTTAAATATTTTTGAAACAAGTTTAAGATGATCCACCACATAATTTAAGACAGTATTAGTTCAACAAATCAGACCATGGGTACGCAAAAAATAGGCAATCTCTCAAATAAATAACACAACAGCAATTTTATCACACAGAATTTTCAAGTTCGCATGGGGGAGAGCAAATCGAGTAAACATAATGGCAGATGTGCAACTAGTCTTCAAGGGAACTAAGAGCTCTGAATCTACGTGGTGAAATAATAGTCCAACTATGTAGCGAGCTTCAGCGCAAGATGTGGCGGACACTCCAATGGGCGTCAAACAATGCTAGTCGACGAGCAGATTAAGGAAGTGGAGGAGACAAGGCCTAGGGTGTCAGACGTGTGGTGCGACAAGGGTGAAGGACAACCGAAGAAAGGCCGGAGGAACAGCCGACGGACGCCGAAGATCGACAAGCAAAACAGTAATAGGGGCGAAGCGGGCGCAGGTGGAGTGATGTCGGTGTAGCGTTTGCAGCGAGCGATGGCGGGAGGCAAAGCTTCAGGTGTCAGCAAGTAGTTAGTGAAGATCGTCGGCGGTTTGCGAGTTTGTCGAGGGCGACAGTCATATTGGCGTGAGTTGGCGAGGGTGGGATCCACGCGAGGTAGTGTCAACGCACAAGATTGGGCGTAGGTGTCAGGCTCTTGAGGGGAAGCAAGAGACAAAATTCAAAGGCGAGTAGGTGCAGAGATGAACCAGACAATGAATCACAATTATTGGGTTGGGAATTATTGAGGACCTAGTGATGCAAGACGATAGCAGCTAGGGTTTGGAAGGTAAAAGATGAGGAAGAATAAAATTAGGAATATAGAGATTTTCACTCAGGTATGAGTTCTCTCGAGGGGAATAGGAGACTTAAATGGATCACTGGGTATTACCACTAGTTCACTATATGCCACTAAATCTAAAACATTGAAAGTTGGACAGGTAAATCTAGAACATACACATTCACCCAATTTTGCTTCAGAATTTTAAATGAGCCTGCTCCACGGGCTTGTATTTTCTTAACGATCCAAGATGGAAATAGTTTTACTGGAATCATTATGTAATCAGCCTCAGAAAATTCTTGATCACACGTCTGAATCTGCCAATGTTTTATAAGTATCATTGTTAATACTTATTTTCTTGCTCTAATGCAAGTCCCTAATATACTACGCAAATGTTCTGCAGACTCAGATTGCCTAATATACATATGTAAAAGTATGAGATGTATAAAGGTCTTAGGCTTATAACTATGTATGACTTTAAATGGACTCATACTTATTGACCTATAAATAGAATTACTATATGCAAATTTTAATCGATGCATGATAAGATCCCAATTTGGACCATTACTCCAAATCAGACATCTAAGTAGATTACTTAGACTTCAACTGACTACCTCAATCTGGCCATCGATTTGTGAGTGAAAAGTAGTGGAGAACTTAAGTTTGATATCCAGCATATGTCATAGGATTTTTTCGAAGTAACTCGTGAATCTCATATCTTTATAAAAAACGATGGACTTGGGTAAACTGTGTATTCTCACAACTTCATCGAATAAAAGACTCGCTATCTTAAAATGACAAAAATAGCAAATGAAAATAAGCTAAGGTTCTTATTAAAAATAAGTTGATTAAACGAGAATGAACAACACATGCTTCATTAAACAAAAAAATATTTGAGAAAAGGATTCATAAAATCTACCCAAGTTAGTTTGGGGTAACATTTTTTGAAAAAATATTTTTTTTTGTTAGGATTCGGGTTGGGCATTTATCAAAAAATACTCTATAAACAGGTCAGGTCGACCCGCCAACCCGACCCATTTATTAATCGGTTCGGGTTCGGGTCATGGATTTTGACCCATTTAATAAATGGGTCGGGTTCGGGTTCGACGCGAACTTGACCCGTCAACCCATTTTGCCACCCCTAGGTGTGGAGACAACTTGGTCTAGGACTCGGGTGGGAGATGAACAATTACATATATGATGTGAGGGAGATGAACGTTAGGTTTAGGGTGGATCATGATCTGATACCATATTGAGTGATTAATGAAAGTCACTTCTTTAGGGAAAACCTCACTGAGTATATAAAGTGTGGGAGAAATAATAGGAATCCAGAACAGAATGACTAAACTATTCTAACAGCATTATAAAATTACTAGTCCGGCAGGCATCACCTTATGAAAAGATGTGTTCACATGATGGTATTTATATATAAAACACATCCGTTTCTCTTCTTACATTAAACACTGCACTAGAAACTTCCAAGAGATCCTTTTTTTTATCTCATCTATTCCCTTCCTCCAAGAGCATTTGATTCGATGTTGTAGTATGAGCGTGTTCTTTGTTGGAGTAGCGTCTTCTACTGCAAATATTATCTTGTCAAAAGAAAATAAATGGAAATGACACAATGCTTTTGGTGATAGTGATTAATAATTTTGACGTTTAGATTATTATTATTGCCAATATGTTGTGTCTACATGTTTCTACATATCTAGTAGAGATTATCTTTTTCTTTTCCTTTTTAAAGTTGTTATTAATGAACACCTTATGATGGCTATCTATTTTGATGAAACTACATATGGCTATCATAATTATGCTAGTGTATTTGATTATATTCAACACCATTAAATTTTTCAAGGTTTAGAATATAAGCCTGTAAATGGGTTAGATCTTGACCCGATTCGAACTGAGATTTGACCAAAAAATACAATTAATTGAATATATTTTATTTATCGTTCATTCGATCTGAAATGTAATCCAATTTGTTATTTGTTTTCTAAGTCAGATCATGGTCTGATCCAATTCGTTATTTGTTTTCAATCATGAATTGACCATGACTGGCTTGTTTATATCCGACCCAATTGAGTTATTATAAATAACTTAGCCTTTGCCCAAGGGTTTATCCATATCTGTGTTCTTTCGTAAATGTCTTCCCTAAAATAAAGTAAGACGTCCTATTTTCATAATATTCAAATTATTCATCTTCCCTTTTTGTATCCAAATTAGTAAATTATTGCAACTGCTATGCTAACCAATATTGCTAAGATAGATCTTCCTAGTAGACATTAATCGTTGCACCCTTCATCAATAAGAAAAAAATTGAGAAATATATTTTGAAAAAAGGATGAATAAAATTTTAATTATTAAAATAATATTATCTCATAACAAATTTAGCAATTAATTACTTTGAAATAAATTGAGATAGTATATATGAACTCTATTTATATTTGTGCAGAGCATTAATCTAACCCGACCCATGATCTGACTCAATCCAAATTTGATCTGAGTTGGATTCGAGTCAAGGCTAATCCGATCTGAATTAAATGGACCAAAATCTAAATTAAGGTTGATTCGGTCTGAATCCAACCTATTTACAGGCCTATTAGGATGATTTCATTTAATGACCATTTTCACTTCTCAAACTGAAGTTTAAGTTCTGAGTGAAATACAAAGTGCACCATTAAATACAAAGTGCACCTATTCCTAAGATATTTCAACACCCCAGAAAAAATTTTCAAGGGTTTTCATTGTATATTTTTCTTTGAAAAATCTTAAAAGTTGCTACTCAGCTTCAATTCATATTGATTTTTTTCATTTAGTTTTCAACCCTCTATTTCTTTATTTTTCAAAAGATTACTTTATAGAAAATTAAGAAAGAGAAATTATACTTTATTCAAAAATTTTGTGTTAGCTCCGTTGCACATAAGATTGCATGTAAAATTTCAATCGATTCTATTTATTGTACAACTCGTAAAGGTCATTTATTACACTTGTATTTGTTTTATTTTTAAGAGAGAGGTTCTTCCTTGTCACTTAATAAATAGATAAGTGAAGTTAGTTCTTGGTAGGTTTTGTGCCTTGATAAAGGCATAGATTTCCTCCTTATACTAAAATTTCAGCTTGGCCATAACAAATTTGGTGTAGTTGAACCCCAGAAGAGGATAAATTGGAATGGAGTACGCATATAGTTGACCGAACCACTATATATCTTGTCACTCATTATTTTAGCATTTTTTCTTAATTTTCTTCCAATTGTTTGGCTTGCATAAACAAAGTGGTTTTATGCTCTTTTTAGAGCCATGTGTACTTCATTGAAAACTTTCGATTTTAACAACTACTACTAGAGTTTTAATGAACAGATCTTACAAGCAAATTGGTACGGGTGAATTCAAAACACCTCATAACTCAAATTACTTTGTGACATATAGTTTAAACTTACTAGGTCGGTTCATTTAAGTTAAGAGAAATATTATTCAAATCAAACTTAATTGATTTCACTGAATATCCATCAAATAATTTAATATAATAGTAGAATAAAATTGGGTTAGTACATTAGGTGAATTCAAAACACTCGACAATCAAAATATCTCTGATTTTGTCCATTCCTGTAAAATAATCTATAAATTAAAATCTACTTTTAACTTAACTATAATAATGAAATGAAATCAGATTAGTACATTTCAATTCACCCGACATAAAACGTTCAACGAATAGAAATATTCTAATTTGTCCATCCCAGTATAATTAAATTAACTATTCACTAAATTTATTTTCGTGTACTTAAAGAATATTTATTCTTTTTGTTTCTTCTCTTTACAACCCTTACTATTCATAGATAAAGAAAAGAAATATGACACTTAGGCCTCATTTGGTTCGAGCATTTTTTTTAGATAAGAAAAAAAAATATATTTTATTTTTTAAGTTTAATGAAAGAAAAATTTATTTTAATATTAGAAAATGTGTAAAATGTGTAAAATGTGAAATACTTTCAATTCTAATATTGTATTTGTGTTGGTAGTGAAATAAAGCTAATTTTTATAGTTGAAATTTGTGTTGAGCAAAAAAATTGCTCGAGGCCTATAACCACGCACTTCACATTATATAAATATATATGCTTATATTTATCAAAACTATAAATATATATATGTCAATCTTGTTTACTCCCTTGCAACTATTGCTCACAAAAAATATTAACTTGCTCTTGCTCAAAATAACAAAAACATCACAATAGTAAGCAGCTTTTAAAAAGATTAAACTTTGAATTAATTATAATTATAGTTTAAATTTTTAATTACACCCAATTTACCTCCCTCAGCAAGTAGACCAACACAAGATGGCTTGCTCAACGCCATCACCCCATCACTGCCATACCCCGAATCCCCTTAGTCATCCTCTTCTAGTGCCACCTCTTCGACTAGCAATTGTTTCCCTTACCAACGAGCAACCTCACACTAACTGCGTGTATAGCCAATTTCTATACAATTGAAACAGCAGATGTTTGTTTTACCTTCATGGGATGGTCTTTTCGCCTAGCCCTATGTGCTGCGACCAGCATGACTGGGAGCCAAATTATGCTTGGGATTAGCATAGGTTCTATATCATTCACTCTTCAAATTTTGATTAGATTGAAGATTAGATCGCTTCCAGAAAAGATCTCCTGTCGTTGCGACCCAATGAAGCACCTTCTTCACACTCCACATGAAATATAAACAATGTGCATCTTGGATCTACTATGAAGCATATCAATGTACCTGGCCACCTTCTAATCTTTGCTCTCTACTAAGTCACACTAGATGTTGAGTTTATAAAACTCCTCTATTTTTCATCCACCGATTTGTAGCCTTGCTTAAGTGCAAGAGTCGCTAATGCATCCTCAGTTTATAGTTGAATGGTAGAAACTCTACCTCCAACTTCCGCTTTAGATCTGTCCATCCAGTAATCTTTCCTTTTTCTCAACAATCTCGATCCATCTTCACATGCTTCCACTATGCAGAGACACGTCCAGTGAGTCTCATCACCACCAACTTCACCTTCTTAGCCCATAGAACATCTTTGTATTCAAAGATGCGCTTGATGGCATTCAACTAATCAAGAAAAACCTTTGCAAGAAGGGTGCCAAAGAACTAGTAACTCCACCTTGATCATGTTCACTCAGCCCACAATTAAAGCCTCTCCCATGGAATGGACTTTCGAAATCAGAAGCCTCTCAAATAATATCTTATTCGGGGTCCTTTGCATGCATTTGATCTACACGCTACTGCTCGAGAGGTACAACTATCTCTGTGAACTGTCATCTCAACTCTTTGATCGCAACATCATGCAAATCTCTCTCCCTTTGGGTCCTCCAACGCCGCTATTACTCATCACTTTCTTGCAACGACCGCCAGCCATGATCAATCAAGGGTAAACACACATTGGAACATGCACCCTGGTACCAACTAATGCAGCCCTTGCTGCAATTTTCTGCATTCAAGAGGAAAAGAGGCACACAACAAACATACAAAACATGGAAGAGAAATTTTACATGAATTTTGAATTTTTCCATAGCCAAATCTTCATGCTCGTTGAACTGGTGCTGCATTAGTGGTGGAAGAAACTATGGAACTATAGCATTGATCAAGTTTCAAAGGCTTGCAAAAGAGTCCAAGGTAGTAAGATTTTTCACAGCAATTATCAGATATAACAAAATTCACATTTGGATGATGGCAAAACTGGTTTTTGTCTTGGGTAAAGTATAGGATCTACATACAGGATTTCTAAAAATGTGCATCACGTTTTAGCAAGGTTAAATAAAAAGGGCCTGTATGTAATTTCCTCCACCCCCCCACCCCCGCACCCCCCCCACAAAAACAAAGTGTAGGGAGAATTACATAAGCGAAGTTCAAAGAGATGGAATTAACTAACCACTCTCTCCATGTCCTCCTTATGCTCCTCACGCATTCTGCGATTATATCTTCTCCAAGCTTCTTCTTGGTTAGTTCTACTTGAAGTTCCACTTGCATTTCTCCACTTCGATTGGCCCTGTGATCTGTTCAGCTTTCAGAACAGCAAATAGAAAGAGGAGAGTCAATGTCATCAAGACGATCTGCAGTGTCATGCAAGCAAAAGGGACTTTAGTAATTAGCTATCAGAACTTTCCATGACTTGATATTATTCACACACCAACAGAAAACAAAAATTTAGAAAATATGGCGCTACAAAAGATGTCATTCAAATTGCAACGTAACTAGTCTGTTATTGGAAGCCCGTATATGAAGTTATAAGTAATCTCATGTTCCCCTCTGCTGTAAGTGACCTATATTTAAGTGTTGATCCTCCATTCATGAGCTAACACAAATCTGCAAGCATTTCCACACACATTATGCATGTATGTAAACGAATCATCACTGTTACATTTATTCCAATAACTTGGTTCAATTTCACACCGATATTAATTTTACAAGTATATTCAAAGAATCTTATATTTTGGATACTAGACTTATTTAACTCAGACTGTTCATTTTCAAAACTAAACGTTCCCATCTCATTTCACACACACACACACATATATATGACAATTACCCAGGAATCTAGGAAGAGGAAATAATCTTAGCAAGAAGAAAGTATACAATAAAAATACTACAGGCTCATAGCATAACCGGTAATAAGAAAGAAGGAATAGTAAAGGATCACAAGTCAAGTCTACCTCAGTGTATATAAATCCAACAGCTCTCCGGAGCTGAAAGACCTGCAAATTTGATAATAGAAAAGCATACAGCATCACTGAAATAAATGGAAATATGAGAGTACACAAATCTGTATGCCTTTTTTACCAATATTTATTCAAAAATGAGATGAAGTATCACATTTAACTAAAGATTAAAGCGGAAGTTCCTGTGATTTTATTGATCCAGCAGTTTGCTATTAGATTTCTGCAACATCATCATCAATAACTTCATTTTTTAAGGACTTAAGGTTTGGCTATCACATTTAAACCTTATTCGCCAGTATATCTATGCAATGCATCGTGCGACTTTAACTCTAGCTATCCAATCTTTTCTTATAACAATTTAATCAGGTTACTATGGCGTAACATCTTTCTCTTATTTTTTATGATGTTATCTACAAACCTTAATGGCATATCTATTCTCCAGTTAATGCCAGAACACCACTCAAGTCTTATTTGTCATAAGGGCAAATTACGCCCAGGTCCTTGAGTTTAACTCTTAATATAGCGCAAGTCCACGTTTTTAAAATTATAATAACAGGGTCCCTGAGTTTTAATAAATTATCAAATGGGTCCTTTTTTTATTATTAAAATTTTTTAAATTACCGTTTTACCCCTGTCATTCTCTCTCTCTCTCTCCTCCAGATCCGACGCACGCGCACAGGCAGCGCGGCCGTCAGCGGTCCGGCTACCACGCGGCGCGCGCGTGCGAGGGATTGGGAGGACAGAGAGAGAGGCGGAATCTCTCTCTCCTCCCAATCCGGCGCACGCGCGCGGGTCAGGCGACCGCCGGATCAGAAGGAGAGAGAGAGGGACAGGGGTAAAACGATAATTTTAAGAAATTTTAATAATAAAAAAATAATAAAAGGACCCATTTGATAATTAATTAAAACTCAGGGACCCCGATGTTTAATTTTAAAAACGTGGACCTGCGCGATATTAAGTGTTAAACTCAGGGACCTGGGCGTAATTTTCCCTTGTCATAATCATATCTTCAATAGGTGTTGCTTACACATTCCCCCAAATATGTACCAATTCTAGCCTTACCATACAATGATACACCCATCTTAACATACTCATTTTTGGAATAACAAATATTATTTATTACTTCTTCACTACCCAACATCCAAAACCATAAAACAGCTTTTTCTTTTTTAGTAGATATTTCTTCAATTCTTAGAGATTTTTTATCACACGACACACTTTGCTATTTAAGCTACAGAACTATGACTAGAACGTAATTTCCTCATAAACATCCCATTCTTTATGTATAACTACAATATCAAAAAACCATTCTTCATGCTTTCAAAAAAAAAAATTCTTTATGTATTTAAGATACAAGATCACATACTTGAGCATATTATCAATATCATGACTTATTTTCATTTTTGTAAGATATATACAACATAATGTGAATAGTACAATTGATTTTTTGACGTATTATGCATACTAGGTGATTTTTGCTAGAAAAGAGATACACCCCTTCCCCTTAAGTTTTGTGACGTTTTCGAAGAAGATGCCAGTTAACTTTGCACCCATTTTGAACATTCTTTCAGTATAATGCGATGGCTATGCCAATTTTAAAAAAAAAAAAATTGGCTTCCTCTATCATTGGTTATTGATTAAAAGTTACATTACTAAAACTACAAACAATAAACAAAGTCCACGTTATGCGAATTTAAAGCCCTTTCTTCTAACACTCGCACAAACTATAATAGTTTCTTTTTATCTACCTACTATTTTGTTAATAACTATGACATTGCTAAAAGCATATTTTAAAGTACTTTGTTTTTAAATTTAATTAAAGTGCATCAATATTAAACATTAAGAGGGGCGTTTGGTTTGTTATCTTAGTGTTATGTTATGTAATTTAGATGTCATAACATCTAGATGTTATCTTTTAATTAATAATTTTATAATCTAATAGAAGGTTATTTATAGATGTCATTAAACCAAACAATTATTTTCTCTAGATAACATAACATAACATCAAGATAACATTGAACCAAACGCCCCTAAGATGAAATGAACTTGAATTTGATCCTTATTGTCAACCGACTCTGATCGAAAATTATTTGATCACCCTAAACTACTGATAATGTTAGTTACCAGCGTTGACACGTCATTAACATGCTTGAAAATGCACATATATGATTGTCTGATGGGAAAATTCAAAATCGAGGTCCAGACCCAAGTTCGGTCAACACTAAATTATACAATCATAATCAAACACCAACTAATAAGGTTACAATCAAACACTCATAATCGAACTTTATTATTGTAATGTAACATCCTGGTAAAATTTAGATTTAGATATTTGATTAATTTAATTTATTATAATGAAATTAATTTTTATTTATGAAATTAAT
>JAEMOT010001385.1:4154-40203 GCA_019297695.1 Apostasia ramifera | reverse complement strand
TAATATGGTTGTGATTTATATGGATGTTTCAAATCCTAATTAAAATTTGAGTTAAGCTATAACTATTTAATTGCAATCATATATTTATTTCCTTGAATGTGATACCCACTAGAAGGGCAAGTGTACGGGCTTGCGTGGGTAAATAAGTGTACAAATTAGTCATCATACTTGACGAGACAAATTAATATTTGAGCAAGTGTATGGACTTACCAATTTAATAAATTATAATATAAGAATTTTAATGCGACAATGGATTAAAATTAAATGTGATTTCTGTGGGATTACGCACCTGCCTTAGCTCGAGCATATGATATGATATTTGGCGCGACGGCGTCCATTCGCAGTTTCCGACTATCATGGGGGGTGACGATCCCCAAAGCAGATACGTGTCTGCTGTGGATACGTGTCCACTAGAGGTCCTCACATGATATTTGGCGCGACGGCGTCCATTGGCAGTTTCCGACTGTCATGGGGGGTGACGATCCGCAAAGCAGATACGTGTCTGCTGTGGATACGTGTCTGCTGTGGATACGTGTCCACTAGAGGTCCTCACATGATATTTGGCGCGACGGCGTCCATTGGCAGTTTCTGACTGTCATGGGGGTGACGATCCCCAAAGCAGATACGTGTCTGTTGTGGATACGTGTCCACTAGAGGTCCTCACATGATATTTGGCGCGACGGCGTCCATTGGATATGCCTACGGAGGGCTATTCATGGGGGGTGACGATCCCCAAAGATGTAAAAGGCAGCTGAGGCGTAGTACGAGAAATCACGGGCCCAAAAGATAAAAATAAAATTAATAAAAAGAAATCTGCTCGTTATTTATTTTATTTTATTTTGTTTCTGTTTATATGCTGATGTTGTACTTGCTATGCAAATTATGTTATGTTTGTTTAAGACTTGTTGTTCACACTGTGCTATGTCATCTCTTTATCCTACATGCATGCTTAATTGAAATCTATGTTATACATAATTAATTGTTTGTCATTCTTATTATATCATGTTAACATGCTATTATTATTATTATCGTCATTTTTATTATTATTATTATTGTTTAATATTTTTTATTTAAAGGCTTTGTTAGTGTACAACCTACGAGTCTGTTCTAACGGACTCTATCACTAACATGGCAGGTACTGGAGCACTTAATCATGGGAATGGGGAGAATGCCAGTCAAGAGAATAATTAGTTTATTACTTATTTTCTTAGAGAGTGACTTATCTGCTTATGTGTTCGGTTGAGACTATAGTAGTTCTGCTTCATTTGCTTTAGTTAGATGTTTAATTTTGTTCTAAGATTTAGTATTGTGAACTCTTGTAGTAGCATTTAATCTATTTAGTTTTCTTCCGCTGTTGAATTAATCTTCCTTCTCCCCTAACTTAGATAAATTTTAGTGTGACGGCTAGGGTCGTCACAAGGTGGTAGCAGAGCCGACCTCCCGCAGTACGATGTGGTTCGAGGACGAACCAAGCGGAAGCTGATGGGCCTGTGACGCCCGTGGCCGAAGAGGGCGGGGAGTGATCGCCGGGTGGTGTCCTAACAGAAAGGAATCACTGAGGCAAAGTGCGGCTCCTGGCAGGCTTCTAGGCCGAATAATGAATGGTGAGAGGGGCGCAGGAATGAATCGTCCCACATCGAAAAGGGAGGGAGATCCTAAGTTGTATAAGTAGATAATGTGATCTCAAATAGTAGAGGCGCCTTTTGGGGCAAAACCGTGAGGCTAGTGATGGAAAACTCCGTAGTTGAGCGTGTTTGGGTTGGAGTAGCACTGGGATGGGTGACCTCATGGGAAGCACTTAAGCACGCAGTTTTCCTAAAGTCAAAGCGGACAATACCTCTACAATGAGATCACGGAATGTTACAATATGGTATCAGAGCGTCAGGTTGTCCCTTTTCTTAATGAGTGGCGTGACTGGGTAAAATATAGGACTGGAAAATACACAAGCACAGTACCTATCACCTTTGTTTGCATTGTTTGTTTGTACTAACATATATTGTAATAGGAGGAATCAAGCTGCAGATCAGGTCTCTGAGAGCAATGTAAATAATGGACCCCCAAGACCACAAGGAGACACAAGTCAACACCTAGCGCAGGTGTTGACTACTATTGCTGATAGGCTGGAGGTTCTGCATGGTCGCATGCCAGCAATGCCACCTCAACGCGCTACCTATGGGTACGATAATCAGTGTGACGTCTTGTGTGAATATAGAAATCACAATCAAGGATCGAATTTTCCCATCAAAGTTGATCATAGTACCTATCACTGAGCTCTTTACCTAAATTTCGACGACAAAATTTCTTAAGGTGGGGAGAATTGTAACATTCGGGTAAAATTTAGATTTAGATTTTTGATTAATTTAATTTATTATGATGAAATTAATTTTTATTTATGAAATTAATTATTTTAAATTAAATATATGAAATATTAAATGTTTGTTATGCGATTCAAAATTCAAAATGACTGAAATTAATATTTAATTTAATTAAATCAGGTTTTTTTTAAAATTCAAATCCAATGAATTTAATTACCCATTAAATATCCATAACTACCTCCTTAAATTAAGGCTAAAAAAATTACAGAAATACCCCCCGATTATTATTTAGGGAAAGAAATAGAGTTTCTCGCCCTAAAACACCGATTCAACTCTTCCCCTTCTATAACCGCCGCCGGCCTAGAGAGAGGAGAGAGAAAGTGACGAGTTGGAGAGAGAAAGTCACACGTTGGAGAGAGAGAGAAGCCGGATCTCCCTCAAAATCGACGATTCTTCTTCATCTTCTTCTCGATCTACACGTTTTCTTACGCCTTTGACTGAATCTAACAATTTGGAGTGATCTTTTCTCTTCGGATTTCAAAAAAACCTAAGATCATGGTGAATTCGAGGTAGGTTTTACCCTAACCTTGCTATTTTAAATTAAATGATTGAATAAAAGAATTAATTTGACAAAAATCTAATTTCATGCGTTAAATCAATAAACTACATCCATGATTTCTGTATATGTATTTCGTTATATTATTGCTCTTCAAATTTTATTATTGTATGCATCTGAAAATATTTTAGAAATTGTGTTTGGATGTTTTCTCCATGATTCGATCATGACTGAGAAATAATATAATTTATTTTATTTATTATTTAGTACAAATTCACTTGTGAATATTTCTATTAATAATTCTAACTCAAAAATTCATATTGTTTTTATTTTGTGATCTTCACAGTAAGCAAAATCTATAGCATTATCATTTAATTTTCTTACTCCTGTAACTAGCAGAGAATATTTAAATTAAGTGATCAATATATCATGCTTTGCTCCTATAACTGCTTTGCCTAATCCTTCAGCTAGTTGATTTAAATAAAATAAAATTTGTAATTTTTTTTAATTAGAAGATTAATAATATGGTTGTGATTTATATGGATGTTTCAAATCCTATTTAAAATTTGAGTTAAGCTATAACTATTTAATTGCAATCATATATTTATTTCCTTGAATGTGATACCCACTAGAAGGGCAAGTGTACGGGCTTGCGTGGGTAAATAAGTGTACAAATTGGTCATCATACTTGACGAGACAAATTAATATTTGAACAAGTGTATGGACTTGCCAATTTAATAAATTATAATATAAGAATTTTAATGCGACAATGGATTAAAATTAAATGTGATTTCTGTGGGATTACGCACCTGCTTTAGCTCGAGCATATGATATGATATTTGGCGCGACGGCGTCCATTGACAGTTTCCGATTGTCATGGGAGGTGACGATCCCCAAAGCAGATACGTGTCTGCTGTGGATACGTGTCCACTAGAGGTCCTCACATGATATTTGGCGCGACGGCGTCCATTGGCAGTTTTCGACTGTCATGGGGGTGACGATCCCCAAAGCAGATACATGTTTGCTGTGGATACGTGTCCACTAAAGGTCCTCACATGATATTTGGCGCGACGGCGTCCATTGGATATGCCTACGGAGGGCTATTCATGGGGGTGACGATCCCCAAAGATGTAAAAGGCAGCTGAGGCGTAGTACGAGAAATCACGGGCCCAAAAGATAAAAGTAAAATTAATAAAAAGAAATCTGCTCGTTATTTATTTTATTTTATTTTGTTTCTGTTTATATGCTGATGTTGTACTTGCTATGCAAATTATGTTATGTTTGTTTAAGACTTGTTGTTCACACTGTGCTATGCCATCTCTTTATCCTACATGCATGCTTAATTGAAATCTATGTTATACATGTTTAATTATTTGTCATTCTAATTATATCATGTTAACATGCTATTATTATTATTATTATCGTCATTATTATTAATATTATTGTTGTTTAATATTTTTTTATTTAAAGGCTTTGTTAGTGTACAACCTACGAGTCTGTTCTAACGGATTCTGTCACTAACGTGTCAGGTACTGGAGCACTTAATCATGGGAATGGGGAGAATGCCAGTCAAGAGAATAATTAGTTTATTACTTTATTTTCTTAGAGAGTGACTTATCTGCTTATGTGTTCGGTTGAGACTATAGTAGTTCTGCTTCATTTGCTTTAGTTAGATATTTAATTCTGTTCTAAGATTTAGTATTGTGAACTCTTGCAGTAGCATTTAATCTATTTAGTTTTCTTCCGCTGTTGAATTAATCTTCCTTCTCCCCTAACTTAGATAAATTTTAGTGTGACGGCTAAGGTCGTCACATGTAACCTTATTATTTGAAATTTGATTATGATGTATAATTTGGTGCCCGACCGGTCAGGTCCGGTCGGACACCAAATTATACAATCATAATCAAACACCAAATAATAAGGTTACAATCAAAAACTCAATTATATATAACTATATTATTAGGTGTTCAATTATGAGTGTTTGACTGTAACCTTATTATTTGGTGTTTGATTATGATTGTATAATTTGGTGTCCGACCGGACCTGGGTTCGGACCTCAATTTTGAATTTTCCTGTCGGACAATCACATATGATTGTACCTAATTGCAGTCTCAAATGATAAAATAGATTAAGGGCTAGTTTGATTGGAGGATAAATTTGAGTAAGGAAAGAAAAAATATTTTATTTTATAGACTTGATGAAAAAAAAATTTATTTTAATATTGGGAGGTGTGTAGGATGTGAAATAAAGTTGATTTTAAGGTTGAAATTTGTGTTGGATGTGAAATAAAGATGATTTTTAAGGTTGAAATTTGTGTTGGATGTGAAATAAAGTTATTAAAATTTATAATAAATTTAAAATATTATTAAAAAAATATTTTGCCCATTTTTGGGTAATTGCCAAACATATCCTAAATATTCAATTTAGGCCTATGAGAATATAAAAAATTGGCTCATAAAGTTGGTTTTTCGTAACTAAAGATTTAAAATAGTATCAAAGTGGTGGGGACACGGCGACATCGGACCGTCGATTTATTCCAGGCAGGATCTACACTCGACGTCCGAGATCTCAACACGTGGCGTCGATCTAGATGGAAGATTGATATCTGCAGATTTGACAGCAGGCACGATTGGTGGCTAATCAGTGGATTGAAAATCCTCATTTAAATTAATTTATTGATTTGAATGGGAATATTCTAATTTTTTGGGTGATTTCATTTATTTACTACTTTTTTTATACATTCGTATCTGGCATGATTGTAATCCTTTTTATTCTCGCATTTATTTCAACATTTATTTCGCATTTTGAATTTTAAATGTAATAGGCCTATATAAAGGCATGGACTAGTGTTATTTGTCCTTAATCCTGAAATGAAATTATTTTGAGCTTGAATATTGCGTGTTATATCCCAGTGAAGGGAAGGGTTGGAGCCTTAGGTGAAGATCCCTAAATACCATAAAGAAATTTAAGGTATTCCCAACTCTTCTCGATTCTTTTCGCAGTTCACAAGTTTATATAAAATCTAGGACCCTGCAAGTAATTTCTCAGCCCTAATTTCCCCAAACAAAGCCCCGGCTCTGTCTATGTCGCTGACGCCACGCGCCACNACGCCAGCGACCTCGCCGCCGACGCTCTAGCCGCTCTGCTCCACCACCAGCGCCACCCCTCACTCAATCGCCAGCCTTACCACACACGCTATGCCAAGATCCGTGTTCGCTCTGCTCGCCCACCTCCGCCTTCATCTCCAGGCGGCCCACTAGTCACCGGCGTGCGCCGGCAACCACGCTGCCGCCCTTCTTGACCGCCCGTGCTCCGACGACCTGCCTCGCTCATTCGTCCCAGCTTGCCTTCGCTTCCACCTGATAGCACAGCATCGTGTCCGCCTCCTGCCGCCGCCTTGCTTGCTATCAGCTGCACACCCCCCTGTACTGTCTATTCTTCAGGCGATCCACGGGTTGCTGCAATTCAGCCTGGAGATCCGGATTCTCCTCTCGATGTAAGTCTGAACATCAACTGAGTATCTTGAAAATCTTATGAGATTTTGTGGTGGTATCTGTTATTGAGACTGTTTGATTTGCTCACTTGCGTGACCTGAACATTACTGTGTGATTAAATTGCTATTGGGTAATATTATATTGTGAGGATGTCTATATTACTGTGTACCCTAGCTTTGATTTGTTGAGATATAGTTGCCTTAAATCATTTGGTAAATTTACTAGATATCATTTGGGCTTGTTTCTAAATATTTGAAATCGATTTACTTCTCGAACCTGTGATTTCTTAATTATTATATAACTATCATCAACAATATTCCTGGATAAATTTTATGTCCATCTATTAAATTATTTATTGATCTCTAATTAGGATTACATCATGCATATTGTCCCACATCACAAAGCCAAAGATCTCAAATTTGAACTCTGGTGACTCAATTATCTCTAGCATAAGATTAAACAAAAAAGACATGTTGAATTAAATCCACATGACAACAAAATAATCTTATGTGTGAAAGGGAGTGCGTGCATATTGTCCCACATCACAAAGTCAAAGATCTCAAATTTGAACTCTGGTGACTCAATTATCTCTAGCATAAGATTAAACAAAAAAGACATGTTGAATTAAATCCACATGACAAAAAAATAATCTTATGTGTGAAAGGGAGTGTGAGAATATAGAATTATTATTAGGGTATAACCTACAAGCTTAAGCCTTTAGGCCCATTGGTAACCAAAGATTTAATAAGTCTCAGAAAACTACAATTTGATCAACACATTTGACAACTTCTGTTTAGATCGGATCAAGCATCTTTCTACATTAGTATGAACAATTACCCCTTCGACGTCAAAAGACGAGTAAACGCAAATAAGGTTATGTCATCCCCATGAGCATAAAGGAACAATAAATAATTATGATAAAAATAAACTAAAATGAAAGAATCTAATAGCTTATCGAAGGCTTTACTAACATCAATTTGATGATAAACATATAAAACTATTAACCTTGTGGAGCTACAGGATCAACTGCATTAAGTTTAATTTTTAGCTTTCAACTTTATTAATTTAGGTTCAAATTTATTAATTTAGGTAAAATTAGAGAAGTAGATTAGCTTATGGCTCAAGCAATTTTCTTTAAACTTTGTTTTACCAACTATTTATCATTCATACTATGAGAAGAACAAATATAAATGATGCTTGATTGCATCGTTACTAAAATATTTTATAATTTTTCTAATGATAGACCAAACTGTATTGATAAAATAGAATGAAAGGGATATAAAGGTCATTTATGGGTGAAAATATTGAACATATTTATAATTGATATGGGATGTCCATCATTATCTAAACTCACCTAAAGCTCTCAGATATTAATATCCAAAAACTTACCATAAAACTTGATACCATGTAACTGAAAAAAATCCTACATCTTCGCTTCCAAATGCACCTAATTTGATTTTGTCATCTTATATATTTTAAGCATCTACTAAACTCCCTTCTCAGATCCCTGCAACCACCAAAATCAGAATTGCTATTTGGTTTTATGATGCACTTCCTACCAAATGTTATTTGTGCGGCATTGTTCAAGATAAGTATCCGTTCCAATAACTGTATTTCAATGAGAAGAGTAAGGAATGTATACTGAGTATTATAATAAAAAGGGAAAAAGGCTAAGCTCTAGTACATAAACCAGCTAGCTCCTTTTTGGATGCAAAAATTAACTCAATTCAGAATTTCTTACATCATGATATTGACAAGATATTTCTTAAATCATGTTATATGTGCAATATTGTTCCAGATACATATTTGTCCCAATAATTGTGTTTCAATGAGAAGAGTGAGGAATGTTTACTGGTTACTGTAATAAAAAGGCCAAAAAGCTAAGCTCTAGCAGATAACTAACTCCAACTAGCTCCTTTTTGAATGCAAGAATTAACTCAATTAAGAATTTATCAAATCATGATATTGACAACATATTTGATTATCACGGACTAACAAAATGCTTCATGAACAAAGCTGGGACAAATAATGACTGAAAGAAACGCACAAAAATAACTTGTCAGTAACCTGATTACAACAAAAAGCATGACTTGGATCCAACATGAAAGGAAGTTAGCAACAAAAATAACTTGTCATAATGATTGAGCCATTATTACAAGCAATGATCCCAAGAGAAACAATATGACAAGAAATCAACATTGGTTATGAAACGGATTTACAACATCTACCTATAAAACTAGGAAAAAAAATAAGCCTTGTCGCTACCAATTTCTCAACCAGATGAAGAGAACACTAAGCTTTAGGGTAATTAGGGACCCTACCTACCCTTAATACTTTAGATAAAGGTATTCAGACGAGATTACATCTTAACAGACCTTACTTAATTTACCGTTTAAAAACAAGAACTTCTGATGTTAAAGAACTTAAAGGTTGGATTTGCTTCCAACCTTTACTTGGCTTGCTTCGAAAAGACTTTTAGTGCCCATGGGGATGCGAGGATCCAAAGGACTTAGATCACATCTTTTGCATTTGCCCTTTTGCTAAGACTGTCTGTGCCTACCTTTATTCGCTATTCTCAACGGTTTTTCCGCAGTCTTCATCTCTCAATTTATTATTACTTCCAACAACTGTTCATGATTTACTTCAACTTATGGGTACATGTATTCTGCGACATCACCAGTGCCTTCTCACTCACTGTTTAGGTGCAGCTTTATATTTTATATGGCAAGCTAGAAACAACAAAGTGCATGGCCAACCGTTTCATTCTCCAAGAGTCATTGCTATTCAATCTATCTTTCAGCACACTTCACTTAATTTTCCTAATTTTGAGAACTGGGATTCCATCAGCCTTTTAGGCTGCCATCACCCATCTATTTCATGGAATCCCCCACCTCGGAATTGGTTGAAAATTAATTTTGATGGCGCTGTTAGACAAGATTGTGCTGCTATTGGAGCTCTTATTTGAAATTCTGAAGATCAATTTCTTAGGGCTAAAGGCCATACTTTATCTACACAGGCTGTCCATATTATTGAACTGCATGCCGCGATCTTAGCAGCAGGATTAGCCAAACCTTGGATTAACAAAATACAAGGGATTTGGCTAGAAGGAGATTCCAAGGTGCTCATTCAACAACTTCAATCAGCCATCCATTGGCCACAACTTTCCAGCCTAGCTGAGCTTCACGATACTCTCAATATTTTACTTTCTTTTCACTATTGTAAAATATCTCATGTATATAGACAAGCCAATGAGGCTGCCAACTATGTTGCTTTTTCTTCGTTTCTCTCAGATGTTAATTGGGACATGGATATGTCCCTTCCTCAAACCTTTTGTGCAATCCTCTTTTTGTGTACATGATCCTTTGTTTATATAATATATAGGCTACGGCCGACTTTCAAGGAAGCATGGGTATAAACTGTGCACAATTCAGAATTGCAACATTAACAGCAATGAAAGAGCAGTAAAACAAGTAATACATGGAAACATGTGAATATTTTAAATTGGAAGAGCAATCGAGAAATGGGTACAGAGACAGTGGTCACAGTAGCGCCGATCAGGCCGAAAAGGAGTGCACCCCAAGCCGTGGAGGATTGGTCACGATCCGGCCTCCGGTTGCCGCCAGCGTTCTTCTCCAACGGATTCATCTCTAAAGCCTTCCTCTCGATCTTAGGAATTACATGATAACCGTTGCCTTCTGACGCCGGAAGCCCGAACCCATCGTCCTCTCGCTCCTTGGTTGCGACTTCCGAGCTCCGTGGCTTATGCAAGCGAAATAGAGAGGAAATAATAATAATAATAATAATATTTTATTACATCTTACATAAAATTTAATATAAGATAAAAATTATTCCATATTTTTAATTATTTTTAATAAAATTATTAATTTTATTTTTTATTTTACATAATTTTAATAAAATAATTAAATTTATTTTTAAAAATAATTAATGAATTGAAATTAATATAAGATATAAAATAAAATAGATTTTTTATATTAAAAATTTTATAAAACAACAACAACAACAACAACAAAAATTTTTATATCTTGTCTTTGGGAGCGTTTGGTTTAATATTATCTTTGATACTATGTTATGTTATCTAGAGAAAGTAATTGTTTGGTTTAATGATATTTATAAATAATCTTCTATAATATTATAAAATTATTAGTCAAAGGATGACATCTAGATTACATGACATAACATTGAGATAACAACAAATCAAATGCCCCCTTGGTCATCCTATATAATTATCTTTCTCCTTCTTAAGTGTCTAGCTTCTTATATAAATCCTCAAGAGTTATACTCTTTGTATTGCTTATTACTTTCTTAGATTCTCGTCAAGCCACTTTATATTTCTCTCACTTATCCTTATTTTTATTTTTAAACCAATCTCTATAATAAATTTTTTTTTTCTTTAATTTTTTTTGTACATCATTTTTCCACCACCAAGCATCTTTATTATTTGGAATTATTCTTTTGGATTCTCCCAGCACATCCTTCATCACTTTACGGGTACAGTTAGCGACTGCCAACCACACAAGATTAATTTTTCCGTTAATATTTTATTGCCCAAGTTCTAGAATATTTTTCTTAAATATATATTTGTTCTCATTCTTTAGATTCTACTATCGAATCCAAAGATAGGATTTTAACTTATTATTTTTTCGCCAATACTTTATCTCGGAATCTAAAATCATTAATCAATGTTGGGTAGTCAAATATTCACTTAGAATGACTTTACAATCTTTACAATCTAAATGATCTTGTTTTCTTATAAGAAAATAATCAATCTGAGTTCTTGAAGTTCTATTCTTGTTTGTGATAATGAGTAGTTCTATTCTTGTTTGTGATAATATACTCATCTCTCTTCTTGAATAAAGTATTAGCAATTACAAGATCAAATATTAAAAAAAAACTCTAAAATAATTTTACCCTCCTCATTTATCTCTCCAAAACTATATTCACCATGAATGCTATTAAATTCCTCAGCAACACTTCCAATATGTCCATTTAAATTTCCTCTAATAAATAATCTTTCCTCCTGAGGTATCTCTTGTATTAACTCTTTTAAATTATTCTAAAATTTTTTATTTTTGCTTGCATCCAAACCTACATAGGGAGCATATACACTTACAATATTAATAGTCATTTTATTGATTATAATTTTTAAAGTCATAATTTTATCACAATTTTTCTTAACTTCCACTACGTGATCCTTCAGGCTCTTATCCAAAATTATATCAATTCCATTTTTATTTTTATTCTTACCAGAATACTAAAGTAAAAAAACTTAAATTATCAATTTCTTTGGCTTTCTCTCCAACCATTTTATTTTTTGTAAGCATAAAATATTAATCTTTCTATGAATTATAATATTCACCAACTCCATTAGCTTGCCTGTCTTGCTGCCTATATTCCAAGTTCCTAATCTAATTCTGCTGACTTGAGTTCTAGTATGATGGACTAGCTTCTTTACCTGCATCCATCATTGATGTGGGGACCCTTGCTCACTTTTCACTACACCCGGGTGTCGATGTAGCGGCCCTTGCCATTTCTCACTATATTCAGGCAATATAACATATCACTTCACTAAAAGAAAATGTGCATTATATTGCGAACGTTATAAAGCGGTTGACTTGGTTAACCGCTTTAAAAAAGGCTGGCAGGACCTTTTAAAGCGGTTTACTAAATCAACCACTGTAAAAGATCTTTTACAGTGGTTGTATCCATTAACCACTATAAAATATCATGATCTTTTACAGCAGTTAATGGATACAACTGCTGTAAAAGATCTGCCCTGAAGAACAGATCTAGCCTTGATGGCCCCTGTTTGTTATTATCGCATTCTCTGATCTTTGCACTAGTGCAGCTAGCCGACGAGTGGCCACCTCGATGATGACTTGACTTCGCTGTTGATCGTTCCTCACCGATGTCTCCACCTCGCCGTTGACTCCATACTGCCGACGGTCACTTCATTTCTTCGGTAAAACCTCGCTGACGACTCCACTTCGCTGTTGATCGTTCAAACCCTAGACGACTCCACCTCGCCGTCAACTCCATACTACCGATGGTCACTTCATTTCTTGGGTGAACCTTGAAACTCACCATCATTCTCTTAATGTAACAAGATGGCATTGTTTAAGTTTTTTCTCTTCATTTTTTTATCTTTTTTCTTTTTTCTACTTTCTCCCAACCCTCCCAGTTGAGAGGAAGATGTGCTTTACAAGAATGGATTACATGTCTTGGGAGAATGGATTATATTTGAATCACATTTTTGACCTTAATGGATTAGTTATATAGCAAAGTGTTGATTAGTTATGTTCAGTTATTTGAAAGAAATACTGCAGTGTATACAATATCAAGTTTGATTATCAATTAGCAACAAGATTATGGTCCCAGAGAATACTCAAAGATGTTTACAATATCGGATTCAACCTTTAACATGTATCGATGATAATTTAAATGTGAAATAGACTTTGTAAGTCAAAAGATTTTACTATATTAATGTTTGGACAAGTAATTAGATTTGTAGTACTGTTGATTATATTATAAGTGAATTAATATTTCTAATGTGGTAGATATGACAACTGAATTAAATTGTTGGGAATCTCATAGTTACACTCCTCCCAACATTGAAATTTTATGTATATGTATTAATATCTATACATATATTATTGATATATATTTTTTACATGATAATCAAAAATTATAACTGTGGCGTTTGTATATGATCTGTTTGAATGTTTATTTTTTTTAATTTTGTGTTCTTTTTATTTTGAATATATTTTTTGAATTTCATCATCTTTAAAAATAATAATCTAAATTATGTTATATATGGGTATATGTGTGTGATTTTTACAGAACATTAATTAACGAATCGGTCTTGGATAAGAATGGACAAACGATCATTTGAATATAGCAATGGAGTCAACAATTTCATAGAGTTTGCATTTTTATATCTATTAATTGCATTAACGTCGAATTAAAGCGGAATACAATCATTTTAGTAAGATTCATTGCATAAGATCGATGTATTTCAGCCGAAAATAGATATTTGGTGATCTATTAGGGACATTTGATTGTGTTTTAAAGTAATACCGGTAATTATATATCCTTTTAATAGTATATCGATCATGTTTAAGCGAATAGGCACTTTTAGAGATAGATCTTGTCTAAATGAAGGTATTTTAATATAATATGCTGATTACAAGACTAATATTTGCTATATCAATGTATTTCATCCGAAACAGATATTTGGCATTCTATTCGGGACATTTGATTGCGTTTTAAAGTAATACTGCAATTACACATCTTTTTGACAGTATATCAATCTAGTTTAAGCGAAAAGGCACTTTTAGAAACTTATTGATGGCATATCAATGTATTTGAATTGAATAGTGATATTTTTATAGCTATTCATTGCATTACGTTGAAATCAAGCAGAATAAAGGCATTTAGAATACTACTCATTACATAATATATTATTTTAAAAGAGTACAAGCCAATATATAAGTA
The DNA here is from genome assembly GCA_019297695.1 of Apostasia ramifera. NCBI lineage: Eukaryota > Viridiplantae > Streptophyta > Magnoliopsida > Asparagales > Orchidaceae > Apostasia > Apostasia ramifera. The sequence continues at coordinate 26,326 of JAEMOT010001385.1, read as the reverse complement.
TTTAACTACTTTTTAATATATTTGAAGATAATTCAAGCAATTTAACTTTGATCTTGTCTTTATGAAAATATTTTAATATAATACGCTGATTACTTGACAAATATTTATCATATCAATGTATTTCAACCGAAATAGATATTTGGCGATCTATTAGGGACATTTGATTGCGTTTTAAAGTAATACTAGCAATTACACATTTTTTTGACAGTATATCAATTTAGTTTAAGCGAAAAGGCACTTTTAGAAACTGATTGATGACATATCAATATATTTGAATTGAATAGTGACGTTTTTATAAATATTTATTGCATTACGTTAAATTCAAGCGGAATACAAACATTTAGAATACGGTTCATTACATAATATGTTCTTTTAACTGAATGCTAACCATTATATGATTATTTAATTACTTTTTAAAATATTTACATAGAATACAAGCAATTTGACTTAAATTTAGTCTATATGAAGGCATTTTAAAATAATACGCTGATTACACGACAAATATTTGTCATATCAATGTATTTCAGCTGAAATAGATACTTAGCGATCTTTTAAGAACATTTGATTGTGTTTTAAAGTAATACTGCAATTACACATTTTTTTAACAGTATATCGATCTAGTTTAAGCTAAAATGCTTAGAAACTGATTGATAGCATACCAATGTATTTGAATTAAAAGTGATATTTTTATAGCTATTCATTGCATTACGTTGAATTCAAGTGGAATACAGGCATTTAAAATACGATTTATTATATAATATGTTATTTTAACTGAATGCTAGCTAATATATGAGTATTTAACTACTTTTTAATATATTTGAAGAGAATTCAAGCAATTTGACTTTGATCTTCTCTATAAGAAGGCATTTTAATATAGTACGTTATTCACATGGCTAGTATTTACTATGTCGATATACTTTAGCTGAAAATAGATATTTTACGATCTATTAGGGATATTTGATTGCGTTTAAAAATAATACCGATAGTTAAACATCTTTTTGACAGTATATCTATCTAGATTAAGTGAAAAGGCACTTTTAAAAACTGATTTATGGTATATCAATGTAATTGAATTTAATAGTGACATTTTTATTGCTATTCGTTGTATTACGTTGAATTCAAGCAGAATACAGGTATTTAGAATATGATTCATTACGTAATTTATTCTTTTAACTGAATACTAGTCATTATATGATGTTAAACTCTTTGATTTTGATGACAATAATTAATTTAGTTGTTATAGACTAATCCTCTTGCTTAGTGTGTTAACAGGTTGCATTATCTCAATTGAGGATGTAGTCCAAATTAAAGTCCAGAGAAAAGCGGGATCTTACTGAAATTTTTATTATTTTCTTTTCTAGGACAATCATCTAAGTATGTGCATATTTGCCAAGATTTTTACTCGAGTTTTTTCTTTTAGTTTTCTAGTTAAGAAAACCTTATTTTTTTTCGTATTTGTCTTGTTTGATTGTTTAAGCAAAAATCTCCTCAATCTATTCATGTTAAGTAATTTGAATTAAGAGTGTAGCTCACTCAATCTATTGATTTGAGTTTGAAGCTTAACTCAAAACTCAATACTTATCATATATTAGGGAAAAAATTAGTTTAGCTTAACACAATCTCATGCCTATGATAGATGTCTACATGGTCATTGATTGCTCTTCTATTTTGGTATATGGCAACACATAACCTATGGGGTAATACCCATGTATTTTCCAAAAGGTTTCATAAGTCATATCAATCCAAATCAAGATCCATCATTCCCTTCCCTTGTAACTTGGGTTTTGTTTCTCTCATGTCATCTTGGCTTGTGTTCTGACCATCTGCAGCTTACCATTTTTTTTTGAAAAGCCTGATTTATTTTGTGAACCATGATAAAATATTGAGGCATGCTTCTATTATTACCTTATTTATTCTTCATCCACTTAACTTTGTCTCTTTGTGTTGGCTAGTGCAACAAGCCTATAAACACAAAAGACAAAAGAGCTGTTTGCTTCTCTCTCTTTCCAACGAAAAAAAATTTGCATCATTTTACCTCGCATTTTGGTGGTGCTCTCTGTTCTGACTCTTTTGCAGACCTATTTGCTAAATCAATCTCTCTGCATTAATTGAATTATTACTTAAGTTTATTGCTTTAATTTAAACTTCAAAAATCTATTATTTCCAATTCACCTCCCTCTTGGGAAGCCTTTAGGCTAACAAGTGGTATCAGAGCAGGTCTCCTTAATTGTGTGCTAAATGTTTTCAGGACTAATCGCCTAGATTCGATCCATGGCTCTTTCCACTCATATTCCTGATGATGTCATATGTGAGGGGCTTTCGGTAAATCGTCTACCTCTCTTCAAAGGTCAATACTACAATTTCTAAAAAAGAAGGATGATGATCTACCTGCAAGGAATGGACATTGAATTATGGGAAGTCACAAGGAAGCCCTTTGTGATTCCCATAAAAGAAGACAAGGTCACTCCTAAGAAGTTTGCCGATTTAGAGGTTGAAGAAAAGAGATTGGCACAACTAAATGCCAAAGCACTCAACCATCTACAATGCGGATTATCTCCAAGTGAATTCAATCGCATTTGTAATCTAAATACAGCTTATGAGGTATGGTTTAAACTAGAACTTACCTATGAAGATACCAATCAAGTTAAGAAATAAAAAATTAACATGTTGATTCATGATTATAAATTATTTGAAATGCACCCGAATGAATCTATCAAGGATATGTTCACTCATTTTACTAATATTACTAACGGTCTTATTTCTCTTGGAAAGACATTCAATAATGAAGAACTTGTTAGAAAAGTTTTAAGGCGTCTTTCTAGAGATTATGATGCTAAAGCAACGGCCATCGTGGAAGCTCGCGATCTCTCTATTCTAGAACTCGATATGTTGTTAGGTTCACTAACAACATATGAGCTAGAAATGATAAGAAAAAGGAAGAAGATGAGGAAGATGAAAGTGCAAAGAAAAAGAAGACTTTAGCTCTAAGAGTCTCTTCTCCTACTTCAAGTGCAAGTGACACTAACTCAAGTGAAAATGATGAAGAAAAGCTCAAAGATGAAATTGCCTTAATCTCAAGGCAATTTGATACTCTCATGAAGAAAAAGAGACATTTATTTCATCGCTCACAAAGAAAGTCATTCAAAAACAGAGAGAATAAAGAAAATACTCTAAAAGCTAAGGAAGATGATGTCATTTGCTACAAATGCAATAAACTTGGACATATAAAACCAAATTGCCCTCTCCTTAAGCCAAGGAAGTCAAAGAAAAAGAAAGCTCTTGTAGCCACTTGGAGCGACTCAGATGAAAGCTCATCAAGTGATGACAAAGAAGAAGTGGCCAATTTATGCTTGATGGCTGACGTTGATGACGATGAGGTTGAATCTACAAATTCGGTAAATGAACTACCTCTTACTTATGATGAATTAGAAGAGAACTTAGTTGATCTCATTCATGGTTATGAAAAATTAAAAAATAGATATTTTTTCTTGAAAAACACTCATAGCTCATGTGACTCTCTTTATAAAGAATTAAAGAAAAAATTAATGATCTTACTTTAAATAATAATGATCTCAACATGATTATTACTAAAATCTCAAAAGAAAATGAAATGCTCAAATCTAAGAATATTATGCTTGAATCTAGATGCATGCTTACGGTAAACAATGCTTCATATGTAAGAAATAGAAAGCATGCAAGAAATGATTCCCAAAACCCTTGTCAAACTCATAAGCATATTCCATCACATGTTACTTGTAATTTTTGCCAAAGGCATGGACATGTTGCTTATACTTGTAAAATTAGAAAAGTCATGTTGGCATCTAAAAGCTCATCATATGTATGGATTCCAAAAGGTTTATTTCAAAATGATTATCTTACTACTACTAATCCAATAGGACCCAAATTTGTTTAGGTACCTAAAACCAAAACGTGAGATTCTTTTTAGGTATATCTCCACAGTGGGACCAGTGGAGGTATGTGGCTCTTGGATAGCGGATGTTCTCATCACATGACTGGAGATAAATTAAAATTCATCACGCTAAAACCAAGAAATGGAGGGCTTGTAACCTTTGGCGATGATACCAAGAAACGCATTATCAGAATTGGTAAAGTCGGTAAAGATTCCACAACTTTCATAGATAAGATCCTTCTTGTTGATGGTCTTGCATATAATTTGCTTAGCATATCCCAATAATGTGATAATGGCTATGACATTTCATTTGATGCTTCTAAATGTCTTATCAAGCAAAATGATGTTATTATGTTTGTAGGAAATAGATATAATAATATTTATCAAGTTGATCTTGGTTCTATTATTTGTAATGAAATAAAATGTTTAGCATCTCATGTCAATGATTCATGGCTATAGCATAGAAGATTAGGTCATGCTATAGGATCAAGTATGACGTCTAGAGGGGGGGCGAATAGACGTAATTAAAATTTAATTTAATTTACTAAATATAACAGTTAGTGCAAAATACAAGCGGAAGCAAATATAAGTGCAGACAAGAAGAAAATATTACATCCACAAAGAAAACACGATATAACGTGGTTCGGCTCAAATTAGAGTCTAATCCACCCAACCCCGATCGGAAAGATATCACTATAACACACTCCTTGGTTCAGGCGGAGAAGCCCATACAAATCCTCCCCTATCCACTCACTAGTGGCCCTCCTCACTTTTAAGTGAGGGCTCACTCACTCACCTCCTCCAACCCTTATTTGGAGGCTCTCTTCACACACACAGTGAAGGCAGAAAAGAACAACTGAAATATTACAAAAAAAAAAAATCACTCACTCTTTCTTCTTATGATTGAATCTTGAGAGCTAGAAGAAGAGTGGATGAAGAGTTTGAGCACTTGAGTCCAAGTTCACCTAGATCGCCTTGAATCTTGATTGAAATTCAACTTGAATATTTTTATCAACTCTTAGGATGGTGGAAAATGAAGGTGAATGTTGGGAGCACTTAGAGAATTTTATGAGCCAAAAATAGTACACCAACAATACCTATTTTCTTATATAATAAGAGCTCCAACAGCTAGAAAAAGGGGCTGGAAAAGACCTAGAGGTTGACCTCAGGTCGACCCCCAGCTAGCCGTTGGAGGATAACAATAGGCCAACGGTCACTTCCAAAGTCGACCTTAGGTCGACCTCACCACTGAGGTCGCCTCCAGGTCGACCTGAAAAAATTCTCCAAGATGACCAAAGTTTCTGTCGAGGATCGCTGCTGAAGGTCGACCTGAGGTCGACCTCGGGTCGCCCTCAAGTCGACCTCAAAAAATCCCCAAAGATGACTAAAGTTTCTGTCGAGGGTCGCTGCTGAAGGTTGACCTCATGTCGACCTCACTATTGAAGGTCACCCTTCAACTATCCCAAAGCTGCCCTGGAGCTATCACAACCAAAAGAAAATATCTAGAGCAATTTTACCACTATTAGGCCACATAATTAAGAGAGTTTATACTTTTAAGATTATCTAGTTAACTCGCAGAGATTCTAAGTGCTCAAACTCATATCCAGACTATTCTAACAGTCAAGATCAACCTCACAACAATTCTACTCTCAAGAAAAATAAAAAATAATAATAATAACATATGCTTCACTTGATCTTAAATACTTGAGCCTTTCTCTCCAACTTAATTAGATCTCAATTTTAGTATAAAATTGAGATGCAACTTTAATAAACCTGAGATTAAGAACACTAAATAATTATGTTAGTACAAATTAACTTAAACATATTATTAAACATCAAAATCACAATATTACCACAAGGGAGGAACCAATAATCTCCCCCTTTTTTATATTTGATAATTTGTTTAAGTTAAAGAAAAAGATATCATATAAAGAATAATATTGTAAAAAGAAACTCCCCCTTAATGAAGAATCTCCCCCTCAAAAAGGATATTGATTAACATTCCTTTTGAGTAGAATTTAGCTCAATAATTTTAAAAAAATTTCGGCAGAGTTTCCCTTAGAAAATGGACTTAAAAAAAGCAAAACAAGTAAGATACAATATGAGAGATATACACAGTAATAATGCTCATAAACAAGATACACATTCATACATCAAAGACTAAATATTTACTTATACATCACAAAGCATGAATATACAAGTCGCAGAGCATCTACATATGAATATATCAAAGGCTAAATATTTTTATATCATTCCAAAAGTTTAAAGAAAATTAATAACTTCTATATAACTTAAACGTATATCTTCTCCCTCTTTGCCAATCATCAAAAAGAAAGGGAGAGAAAGAAAATGGTATATAAATGAGATCTACTGATAGGGTCAGGTGGTGTCTGCAAGACTTCAAGTGAGCCAAAAAGTAAATAAGAATAAAACATCCATACTAAAATCACAAAGGAAAAAGAAAGTTCACAGAAGATGATATAATAGAAATAGTACAACAAAACTAAAATACAAAAGTGTAATATGGTATACAGAAGATAATATCAAAGAGGAACGGAGCAAGTCAGTTACTGGTCACCATCATGCTCATGATCGTGCGGTGCTCCGGGGGGAAAATAATGGTGCTCTGGCGGGGGAAAGACCTGAAATGGAGGTCATCCAAACTGCTGTGAAAAGTGATCTGTCATCCTCTGCATGCCTGCCATCAGTCTGGTCTTCATAGAGTGCATGTGATCGCACACCTCAACTCTGAACTCCCTAAACTGAGATTGAAGCTCATGAATAGCAGTCAGGGTGTCTGAGTGGGAATAAGTAGGCTGATGATGATGTGGAGCATAAGAAGGTCCTGGTCTATCAATATCAGTCTCCTCAGCATCAGCCTCAAGCTTGTCTTGAGGTGCACTCTCAGGTCCTTTTCCGTCAGCCCAAGTAAGTGGAGAGACATTTACATTTAATCCAACTTGGATCATATTGCCTCTACCTACTTTAGCTGATTTTCTCAATTTTTTAATAGCACCTTTGGAGATGTCTATTCCCAGGGATTTTAAATAGGCAGTGATAAAGTGATAATATGGCATGAATACTCTATCACTGTGAAAGGGTATATGTCTATTACGAATCCAAGAGAAGATAATAAAACTAAGGTTCAAAGGACGATGGTGAACCATGACATATATCAAAAAAAGGTGGCCAGTGCAAACTTGAGTGCGATTCCTAGAGACTATAGGAATGACGCAGTTAAGAGTAAAGTGGTAGAGAGGGATATGCTCAAGTCGAAGGAATTTGCTGAGCATAGTATGAGACCCATAGTCTGGAGCCTGATGAAAAAAAATACATGAACATATCCTCTACAGGATCTGTCACAGTCTCATCAGAAATATAGTCAGGAAAAGAAAAGAAATAAGAGTCAATGTCCTCGATGCCTAAGAAACTATGGAAACCACTGGGAGTGATTTCAATAGTTTGTCCCTGAATATGAGAAGTCATGTGATGAGGTCTATCAGGGGTAACCTCCAGGTTATGGAAAAAGAGGCTACAGAGATCAATATTGATATTTGATCTACAAGTGGCGAATTTGCGCCACCTGTAGTGATCAATAAGAGGGCACAAACTGCAATTGCCCTCAAAAAAGCTCAAATCAAAATAGTAAACTTTCATCGGCTCATAAAAGTTCCGATGAAAGTTTACTTCTTTAATTTTGGAAGAGAACTGATAGCAATCAAAATCTGCAGCTTCCCTAAGCTGAGGAATAGACTGAGTGGTAGGTTGGGGTTGGTTTGGGATGGGCTGAGGTGGAGACTGAATCAGTGAAAAATCAGGTAGAGGTGAGGGTGGAGCTGATGTGGAGGAGGGTTCTAAGGTAGGGCTTAAGTATGGTGCTCTAAGACCTCTCTTGAGTCATTTGAAGACTCTTTTTGGTGACACCATTATAATAAAATTCTAAAACAGATAAACTAAGAGAAATAACAAAGAAAGGAAATCGACCTTAGAGAGAACGATGAGCTCTGTAGAAGGTGGAGAACCAAGGTGAAAGGGCTCAGTGTGATGATCCAATCAACAGCGATGCAGTCGTCGGCAGCCAAGCAAGATCGTTGGCGATAGGGTGGTGGCTGCTAGATTTGGAGCGAAAAAATGCAGCCGAAACGCAGGAGGATGACAGTGATGAAGCTCACCAACTTTTGTTGTGGATGGTGTCACTATCTCCGACGGCGTGGCGGTCGTCTGCGGCGGTTTGGCAGCGATCTAGGGCACGGCGGAGACGGGGCGTGGCTGGTGATGTCGACGGCGATGGCGTCGTGCAGGAGAGCAGGAAGGCGAGAGAGGGCTTGGAGCTTCTGTCGGCGGCGAGCTTTTTCGGCGATGATGCCGTCGGAGATGGTGACGACTACGGCGATGGCGACTACGACGGGGAGATGAAGAGTGCAGAGAGGATGAAGCGAGGGCGTCGGGGTTCGGGAGGGTTAAAACAAAATAAATAAATATTTAGTTTCACTTGAGGTCGCGGTCGCCCTCGGGTCGCCCTGCGGTCGCCCTCGGGTCGCCCTGCGGTCGCCCTGAGGTCGCCTTGGGTTTCCTGTAACTGCAGTTTGTTAAAAAACAATTTGAAATTTGAAATTTCAAAAAATAAAAACAAAAAATTTGAAGATTTGCAGACACATTTATCATCCCCTAAAAGAGTAAAAAAAAATTCAGCTCAAAATAAAGTTAAATGGAGATTTTGATCCTATTAGTTGACTTGTCCCAAAAAAAATCTCAATTTTAATTAAGCTGTCTAAATTTATCAAAAATGAACATGCTCATGTGATTTTTGGTATGAACGTTGGCAGGCGCTAAAGATTCTAAGCACTTAATGTCAAAGCAATTTTAATTATTTGGAGTATATAAAAAAATAATTGAGCTGCATTAAATAAAATGATCGAAATAATATGAATTACGCACAACTCAATAATATTATAAAAAGTGTATGAAGCAATCCATGTTTAGGCTGTTGGCCCAAAGGCTTTCCAAGAGGGGGGTGAATTGGGAATAATAAAATTTATGAGTTTAAATTAAGGTAATAAACTAAGAGATAATTCAATCAATGCAGAGAGGTTGATTTAGCAAATCAGACAGCAGAAGAAATAGAACAGAGAGCACCACCAGAAAGTGAGGTCAATTTGCAAAATAGGACTCAGTGCAGAAATGAGGTCAATTTGAGAAATAGGACTCAGTACAGAAATAACGTATTCAACAAATGAAAAAGGCAAATAGCATAAATATATCACACAACAGGCACAAAAGATTTATAGTGGTTCGGCCTTCTGCCTAGTCCACTCCCCACGCACCTCGAATGGGAATTTCACTAAAAAACTCCGGCTTTTTACAGGAACAAAAGCCGAACAAACCCAAAACAACCCTATGGCTTTTTCAAGGAACCAAAGTCAAGCAAACCTTCAATCCTACAGTTTTTTGCAGGAACCAAAGCTGAGCAAACCTACAAACCTCCACTAGGGAGACAGAGAAAGGAAGTAAAAGTTTTGCTAGACTAGCTAGCTTAAGTTACAATGCATATACAAGAATTAATATTACAATGAGGCACTCTATGCATATGCAAATTAGTCAAGGGTCTACTTGAATAATTTCGAAAAGGCAAACGTAAAAACAGTGAGCAAAATAGTTTGAGAAAATAAAGAAGAGTCACCCAATTTAAGCCTTCAACAGGAAGAACAAAAGAAAAATAGAGTTTTGGTGAATCACAAAGAGTAATAACTCATGAAGCAAGATTCACAGTAAACCAAAACAAAACACAGCAGCAATATGAATTTCTGAAGCAGGAAACAAAGTAAAACCAGGAAAATTTTAGCTTCTTTCCACTTGTGAAACACCACAATCTCCCTCTTTGAAATCTCCTTCAAATATTTTGCAAATAAGGCTTAGGGAGAGCAAGAACCGGATGACAGCTTGAGAGGAGAAGGTGAGTTGCTGTTCTCCAAAAAACAGAAATGCAGAATCAAAAAAACAGTGTTGGAGAGAATCAGTTTGGAGAAAAAATCGCATGAGCTTAAGAATGCAGAAACATTTCCGTTGGAAAGAGAGAGAAGAAATCAGCCCAATTTGTCCTTTTGTGATTGTTGGCTTATAGCACTAAGCCAACATGAAGGGGACAAAGCCAAGTGAATTAAGAATAATAAATTAATAAAATAAGCATGCCTCAATATATTATATGGTGGCCATAACAAAATAAATCAAGCTAATCAGAAAACGGTAGGCTGCAAGAAATCAAAACACAAGCCAAGAAATCATGGGATAAACAAAACCCAAGTTACAAGGTGAAGATATGATGGCTCTTGATTTGGATTGATGTGGCTCATGCAACCTTTTGGAAAATATATGAGTATTAACCAATAGGTTATATGTTGCCATATACCAAAATGGAGGAACAATTAATGACCATGTCGGGATCTATCATAGGCATGAGAATGTGTTTAAGCTAAACTAATTTTTAACCTAATATATGATAAGTATTAAACTTTGAGTTAAGCTTCAAACTCAAATCAATAGATTGAGTGAGCTACACTCTCAATTCAAATATCTTAACATGAATAGGTTGAAGAGATTTTTGCTTAAACAACCAATCACTATAAATACGAAAGAAAAAAATAAGATTTTCTTAACTAGAAAACCAAACGGAAAAACTCGAGTAAAAATCTTGGCAAATATACACATGCTTACATATTAATAGTCCTAGAAGAGAAAATAATAAAATTCCAGTAAGATCCCGCTTTTCTCTGGACTTTAATTTGGACTACATCCTCAAATGAGATAATGTAATCTGTTAACACACTAAGCAAGAGGATTAGTCTATAAGAACTAAATTAATTATGGTCATCAAAATCAAAGGGTTCAACAATCTCCCCCTTTTTGATGATGATAATTAATTTAGAAAGCTAAGGCAATTTAAAAAGATAATTCAATATAATAACTCTCCCTTAGCAGGAGACACAGTTGACAAAAGCAAGATGGAGGAATTTCAAATAGACTAAGTAAAAGTAATGCTCCCCCTAAATCAATGCATTCTATTTTATACACATCTAAAGAGTTAATACAGATAGTATAGCATGTAAATACTCATTTATAGAGATAATGCAGAAAATGTGAAAGTATAATGCAGAAAATGTAATCTGTTTCTGTCCATAAAATCATTGCATAAAAGCAATGCAAAAAATGTAATCTGTCCAAAAAAAAATTGTCCATTAAAAGCATAGCATAGCAATCCCATTAAAAGCATAGCATAGCAAACTACTTTTCTCCCCCTTTGACATCATCAAAAAGATGATCAAAAGGAAGGAAAAATAGAATATTAGTCCAATACAGCAAAAAGTTAAGCAAACCCACCTCAACCAACATCATTTCTTGCTGGGAAACAGACGACCCATAATAGAGTCAATCTTAAGATCAAGGATCTCAAGAGTGGTTCTATTATGGCAAACCAAATCAGTGAGTTGAGAGGTTACACACGTAAGTCTCTCAATCTGAGCCTATAAGGAGAGAATTTTAAGATCTTGCTCCTGGACATGGTGACCCAGCTCCTGAAAGGCATCCTCAATGAATTGGACAAATCTTGGAGTGAACGTAGATGCCGGATCAGATGTGGAAGTGGATGGTTGAGAGGAGTAAGAGGGTTTAGGCTGGCGAAGCTTAAGGCTGTCCATTGAGAGAGAATAATATCTAGCACCAGGTATTTCTGAGGAAAGATCAATCCCATAGTTGGTGCTTAGATAATAACAAATGATATTACTATAGTACAGGCTCCTATGAGAGGAAAGTTTCCTGAGAATATTATGGCAGCCATCAAGCTCATGAAAGATGATGCCAACAGTATCAAGAACCTTACCCTTTAGCAGATAGTAGACAGCAGATTGATGGATATTGGTCCAATCACTCTTGTGTCCACAAATTTGGATCAGGCATTCTTGTAGAATTCTGCCTAGGGTTTTGGCATGATCACTGCAGGCAGACAGTTTCTTAACTTTGCCAGCTAAATGCCTATTTACACCAGGAGGATTGAAGGAAAGATCAAAGCCAAGAGTTGATTCAATATCAAAAAAAGAATTGGATTCAACTTGAAGATCAGTGACAGTGATAAGATCAGTAGGAGTGCTAAAACCAAAGAATGAGGAGAGATCATCACCAGTGATGATGATGGACTTCCCTTGAACAGAGGTTTCTAGAGTCCTATTATCAAAATCAATCTTCATGTTGGCAAAGAAAATTTGAACAATGAGAGGATAGACAGTGATATTACAAGAAAGCCATTTATTCTATCCTTGCCTCTCAATGATTTCTCTGATAAAAGGATCAACCTTTTTCAAATTGACTGGCTTAACATTCAAGATAGGAATTTCTTCAACCATATTAAAATAACTCCGGGCATTGGCATTTAGAAGAAGAGAGGAAATGGAAGGAGGCTTTGCTGGCCCCTTCTTCTTTCTGTCCTTCATTTTAGGGGATGGAGGAGCAGATGAAGAGGGTGAGGGTTCAGCAGAGACGGAGGGTGAAGAGTTAGATGAAGGTAAGGGAGAGACAGTCTTTTGCGTGCCTCTCTTCACCTTCGGTGAGGAGAAAGGAGCAGAAGTAAAAAAAGGAGAGGGACGAAGGGAATCAGATGACTCCTCTTCACTAATCTCAACAGTAGAGGGCGAAGCCGAAGGTTTGGGTTTTCTTCCAGTAAGGACAGTCTTCCCAAACCTAGGCCATAGCTTTTGTTTTCTGTTGGAGGTGAAAGGAGGAGCAGAAGCAGGTGCAGCAGAAGATTTACCTTGCCTATGAATTTTCTTTCCCTTTTTACTTGTAGTGGGAGCAGGTTCAGACATTGACGTCTTTGAAGTGGCTGACCTAGTGGTTCTTTTTGTTGAAGGCTCACCTTCAGCCTTCTTCTTCTTTTTCTCTGCAGGTACAGATTTCTTCATTGCAGCTTTGGTCGATGGGATCTCCACCTTCATCTTTTTGGAGGAAGCCGTGGCATCCAGCTTCTTCTTCATCTTTTTGGAGGAAGAGGGAGAAGGACCTTTGTGTTCTTTAACCTCCTCAGGCAGAAAGAAGCAGATGAGAGAGGGTTCCACGGTGGCTAGGGCAAGCGCCTTAAGGCGACTGCCAGCAGATGAGTCTGAGGCTGTGGATTCATGCGCTGAGGTCCAGTCTGCTTCAGAGGAAGAAGAGATGGAAGAGGGAGCAGCTCTCTTCTTCGAGGGAGCCATGGAGAGGATGAAACAGAGGAAGTTAGGGTTAGGCGAAGTGCGGAGGAGAGGAAGAGGAAGCGACACAAACGAGAGAGAAAGAGGCGTGGGAAATGATAACTGCGCGTGAAGAGACGCTGCCGGGGCGCGCGTCCCAATTTGCGCATGCGGTTGAGCTGCCGGGTTAACGGGTCTTACCTGTTGACCTGAAAAAAAATGGTCGACCCGAAATTTAAATTGCGTGGGTCGACCTGGCCCGATGGGTTTGGCCTGTTGACTCAGTCAATGGGTCAAACAAGTAGTGCTGCCCTGTCGGACACCAAATTCCCGAGAGAAACGACGGATTTTCAAAATTGGCCTTGGTGATTTCTCTTGAGGTCGATTTTCAAAATCGGTCGAATTTCTCTGGAAAAACAAATCTGAGAGAAGTGAAAAACAGCTTGAACAGTTGAACAACAAAATCAAAGGTTGAGACAACAAAGAATTGGAGGAAAGGGAAAAATCCAGCAATAATAAGGTTTTGGTGTAAGTGAGAAAACCCAAAAAAAATCATACACTTCAATATCACATAAAAATATCAATGCAATGGCTAATTATGGCAAGAGTTCTATAGACATGAACTATCTAGCATACCAATTTTTCTAATTATGAAGTTAAACCTATCCTCATGCAATGGTTTGGTAAAGATATCGCAAGTTGTAAACTAGTGGAAACATATTCCAAAGAGATATCACCTTTTTCAACATGAACACGAATAAAATAATGTCGAATTTCTATGTGTTTAGTTTGTGAGTGTTGAATAGGATTCTTGGTTAAACATATGGAACTAGTGTTGTCACATTTGATAGGTATATGGCTTAAATCAATACCATAATCTAATAATTGATGCTTTAGCCAGAGTAGTTGTGCACAACAACTACCTGCCGCCACATACTCCGCTTCGGCCGTCGAAAGCATGATAGAATTTTGCTTACGACTAGACTAAGACACAAGAGCATTGCCAAAAAATTGACAAGTGCCAGATGTGCTTTCTTTGGGATACCAAAGACCAAGTGAGTGAGTGCCGACTAAATATCTAAAGATCTGCTTAACTGCAGTTAAGTGAGATTCTTTAGGAGACGATTGAAAACGAGCACACATGCAAACACTAAAAATAATATCTGGCCTACTAGCGGTTAAATAAAGTAATGATCCAATCATACCTCGAGAGAGCTTTTCATCTACACTCTTACCTTTTTCATCGTTTTCTAACTTTGTAGATGAGCTCATGAGAGTGCCAATATGTTTTGACTTATCCATGCCAAATTTTTTGAGAAGCTCTCTTGTGTATTTGCTTTAACAAATGAAGATGCCATTGGGAAGTTGTTTGATTTGCAATCCAAGGAAGAAGTTAAGCTCTCCCATCATGCTCATTTCAAATTCCCTAGACATACACTTGAAAAATTCCTCACACAAAAATTCATTAGTAGCACTAAAAATAATGTCATCCATATAGATTTGTACAACAATAAAATTTTCATCATGTTTTTTTATAAACAGTGTTGTATCAACTTGTCCTTTGATAAAACCATTGTCCACAAGAAATTTACTTAATCTCTCATACCAAGCACGGGGTGCTTGTTTTAAGCCATATAGAGCCTTTTTAAGCTTAAATACATGATCCGGGAAAAAGGAATCGATAAAACCAGGTGGTTGCTCGACATAAACTTCTTCGTTAATAAAGCCATTAAGAAATGCACTCTTGACATCCATTTGAAATAATCGAAAATCTTTATAACAAGCAAATGAAAGCAAAAGGCGAATAGCTTCTAACCGAGCAACAGGTGCAAAGGTTTCCTCAAAATCGATTCCTTCGATTTGAGAAAAACCCTTAGCAACCAAGCGGGCTTTATTACGAATAATATTACCGGAATCATCAAGCTTATTTCAAAAAACCCATTTTGTATCAATTATGGAGTGACCTTTGGGACGTGATATAAGATCCCAAACATCATTCCTAGAGAATTGTTCTAATTCTTCTTGCATGGCAAGAATCTAAAACTCATCTTTCTCGGCTTCTTCGAAAGATTTTGGCTCAATTTGAGAGATAAAAGCGGAACGAATTACCTCATCTTGGAAGGAAACTCTATTGCGTACTCCTTGTAATGGATCACCAATTATTAATTCCGGAGGATGAGCCTTTTTGAACTTCCATTCTAGTGGTAAGTTCAACTCATTCACACTTTCTTCCTTGCCATGAGTGTGAACACCTTCATGATGAGATTTTTCTTTAGCTTTTGTTTCTCCGCCTTCCAAGCGTAGCTTCTCAAGTCCTATACTTTCAATATGATCATCATCTCTCTTTGGAGAGTTGGCATTAGATTCATCAAAATCAATATGAATGGATTCTTCAACCAACATAGATCTTGTGTTGTAAACACGATACGCTTTGCTAGTTGAAGAGTATCCCAAGAAAATAGCTTCATAGGATTTTAAATCAAATTTACCTAAATCATCCTTATCATTATTTAGCACGAAGCATTTGCAACCAAACACGCGAAGGTGAGAAATGTTCGGTTTTCGACCTTTCCATAATTCATAAGGGGTCTTTTTCAGTATCGAACGAACAGTAACACGGTTTACAACATAGCAAGCCGTATTTACCGCTTCAGCCCAAAAATACTTTGGAAGACCACACTCATGAAGTATGGATTGTGCCATCTCAATAAGTGTTTGGTTTTTCCTCTCTACAACTCCATTTTATTGAGGTGTTCGAGGAGCCGAGAAATTATGTGAGATGCCACATTCTTCACAAAAGGATTCAAACCGTTCATTTTCAAACTCGCCACCATGATCACTACGGATAGATAAAGCATTGAGACCAATTCCATTCATGATGCGCTTATATAAAGATTTAAAGCAGTCAAAAGCATCATGCTTGTGAGCAAGAAATAATGTCCATGAAAACCTGGAGTAATCATCTACAATCACTAGACAATATTTCTTACCACCAAGACTAAGTGTTCTAATTGGTCCAAATAGGTCCATATGCAGCAATTCAAAGGGTTTGCATGAAGAGATAGCAGACTTGGACTTAAATGAAGCCCTAGTTTGTTTTTCTAGTTGACATGTATCACAAAGTCTATCTTTATCAAATGCAATTTGAGGAAGACCTTTAACTAAATCTAATTTAGAGATTTTATGCAAGGTATGCATGCTTGTATGTCCTAATCTTCTATGCCATAGCCATGAATCATTGACATGAGATGCTAAACATTTTATTTCATTGCAAATAATAGAACCAAGATCAACTTGATAGATATTATTATATCTATTTCCTACCTGGTTTTCACACCATGAGATGGGTCACCTAAAACTTGATCTAAAGGGTGTTTAGGAAGTACCTTCCAAGCTTAAGGTGGAGGTGGAGTATAGGTGTAGGATGAGCTTGTTTCACTTTTTTGTTGAATTTGATCTTTTAGTTCATCCATATGCCCATGAATTTAGACTTGATTTAGCTTCTTGGCTACCTCCTCCTCAATGTCATCATCTACAGGAGAATATCTTGGATAAATAAAATTAGATTTGTAAAATGCGATATTGGATGTTTCCTCAATTTCTAGTGTCCGCTTATTATAGACACGATAAGCTTTACTAGTGAGAGAATATCCAACAAAAATTTCTTCATCTATTTTTGGTGAAAATTTGCCCAAATGATCTTTGATATTTAGAGAGTAAACCTTACATCCAAATACTCTAAAGTAGTGGATCTTAGATTTCTTTCCATTCCAAAGTTCATATGGAGTTTTCATCAAAAGAAGTCTAAGGTACACTCTATTTTGGACATAACATGCTGTACTGATGGCTTCGGCCCAAAAGTATTTAGGCAACGAATATTCATTAATCATGGCACGTGCTGCCTCTTGAAGGGCTCGATTTTTCCTTTTCAGAACCTAATTTTGTTGAGGTATTCTAGGATTAGAAAATTCATGCAAATATCATTAGCTTTGCAAAAAATTTGAAAATTAAAGTTGTCAAATTCACCACCGTGATCACTACGAATTCGGTTGACTTTGACGCCTTTTTTATTTTTAACTCTTTTACAAAAAATAATGAATCTTTCAAGAGTATCATTTTTATGTCCAAGAAATAGTGTCCAACTAAACCTACTATAATCATCAATAATAACTAAAACATATCTACTACCGCCAATGGACACTACTCCGTGCGAATCTAATAAATCTAAATGAAGTAATTCAAGAGGTTGAGAAGAACTTACCAACTCTTTGGCCTTATGTGAGCATCTAGTTTGCTTACCTTCTTGCATGCATCACATCATTTATTCTTTTCATATTTTACTTTGGGAAGTCCATCTACATGTTTATATTTTGAGAGCTTGGAAAGGAGCTTCATATTGGAGTGTGCCATTCTCCTATGCCATAACTAAGCTTCTTCTTTCTTTGACATCAAGCACTTAACAGAGTTGTTAGTAGTAATGAGTAAGTCAATTGTATACACATTTTCATCTCTACTATTAACTAAAATAGTGGAGTTGGACTCAATGTATTTGATAATGCATTTAGTAGAATGAAATTCTACTAAATAGCCATTATCACATAATTGGCTTACACTAAGGAGGTTATGTTTCAAACCTTCAACTAATAGTACCTTTGATAAAAATAAATTAAGTTCTACAAGAATTGAGCCATAACCTATTATGGATCCTTAACTATTATCACTAAAAGAAACCTTACCTTTATTCTTAAATTTGATAGAGGAGAATTTTGAGGCATCATCAGTCATATGACGTGAGCAACCACTATCAAGATACCATAGGTTGCCGGCGATCCTACTCCTCAAGCACACCTATTTACAAACAAAAACTAAAGATTTTGGTACCCAAAAATAATTGGGTCTAATGGAGTTAGGCACTAAATTCTTAGGTACTCATGCCTTTAATTCTTTCTTATGAGCACGTCCTCTAGATAAGTTTAAAGACATGAGTGACCCTGAAGATTTCTTAATAGAAGAGTTAATTCTGCTTCTCATAATCAAAGAGGTATAAGCCTTCTCCTTATGAGTGGAATCATATCCAATTTCAGCCTTGTTGTACACTGCTCTTTGGTTTCTAAGTATCATATCTAGATACTAGGACCCCTTAGTGAATACTTCAAGGTCTCTTCTAAGGCTTTCAACTTTAGATTTTAAATCATGATTTTCTTTTTCAAGTTTTTCAACTTGAGAAAAATCACATGATTTCTCATCTAAAGTCACTTGAGAGGTCGTAGAAGATAAAATGTTAATTAAGAATTCTTTCTCAAGTTTAAGAAAATTTAACTCCTTATGGAGCTCTTTAACCTTAGACTTGGATAACTTTAACTCACCCATTAATTCACAAATAAAATCTTGTATATCGTCAAATAAAAAATCACTTACCTCAAGATTTTTTTCTGAATCGCTTTTATCATGTGTTTTGGCCATCAATGCAAAATGTGCTACATACTTTTTGGTAGCATCACTGTCAGATGAAGATGATGAATCCGAGTCATCCCAAGTGACAGCCATACCTTCTTTTTCTTCTTGGCTTTATCCTTGCCTTCATACTCTTTTTGGATATTTGGGCATTCATCTCGAAAGTGACCTAACTTTTTACAACCAAAACATATAATATTTTGTCTCCAATTTTTATTATAATTATTCCCCTCGAAGTCCTTAACATTTCTCTTATTTCTATCCCTACTTGATCTCCCAATCATTTTTTCATATCATCTTTACTAAACTTCTTTCATTTCCTCATTATTCTTCTAACCATATGGGCTACAATTTTAGCTTCTGGATCACTATCCTCATCACTATCACTAAAAGAGATTATCTCAACTTGGGCTTTCTTGAAGAGTTTTGGTGAAGGTGATGATGAAGGTTTCTTCGATACTTCTTCTTCTGCTACTAGAGCTATGCCTTTCTTCACTTCTTTCTCTCCACCATGCCTAGTTTCATGAAGTTCCATATGGCTAAACAACTCATCAATTTTATATGTGTCAAGGTTTTGAGAAGCTCCTATAGCACCAACTTTGCCAACCCATAATTGAGTTCTAGGAAAAGCTTCCAATACTTTACATATAACTTCTCTATTTTCTAAATTCTCACCTAGCCCTACAAGCCCATGATAAATCTCTTTGAATCTAGAATGCATTTGGGCTACAGATTCACTTTCTTTCATTTTAAAATTATTAAATTGATTTATGTAGAGAGCTTTCTTTGCTCTCTTGACTTCAGATGTCCCCTCATGTAATTCAACCAATTTCTCCCACATTTCTTTGACACTAGTTTGGGGACCTAATTTATTGACCTCTTCTTTGGTTAGGGCACATTGTAAAGTAGTGATACCTCTCGCATTTGCCATATATCTTTTCTTATCATTTTCACTCTAATTTTTCTCATCTAACTCTAATCCATCCTTATCCTTAGGTGGCATATATCCTTTCTTAAAACTAATCATCATATCAAAGTCAGTTTGAATAAAAGCAGTCATTCTCGTCTTCCAATATGCAAAATCTGATCCATCAAAAAGTAGTGGCCTATGAATAGATTGACCTTCTAAATTTCTAGAAGCCATACTACTTCTGGGTGGTTAAACCTATGTAGAAGTCCTTGCTCTGATACCAATTGTAGGATCAAGTATGACGTCTAGAGGGGGGTGAATAGACATAATTAAAATTTAATTTAATTTACTAAATATAACAGTTAGTGTAAAATACAAGCGGAAGCAAATATAAGTGCAGACAAGAAGAAAATATCACATCCATAAAGAACACACGATATAACGTGGTTCGGCTCAAATTAGAGATCCACCCAACCCCGATCGGAAAGATATCACTATAACACACTCCTTAGTTCAGGCGGAGAAGCCCATACAAATTCTCCTCTATCCACTCACTAGAGGCCCTCCTCACTTTTAAGTGAGGGCTCACTCACTCACCTCCTCCAACCCTTATTTGGAGGCCCTCTTCACACACACAGTGAAGGCAGAAAAGAACAACTGAAATATTACAAAAAAAGAAAATCACTCACTCTTTCTTCTTATGATTGAATCTTGAGAGCTAGAAGAAGAGTGGATGAAGAGTTTGAGCACTTGAGTCCAAGTTCACCTAGATCTCCTTGAATCTTGATTGAAATTCAACTTGAATGTTTTTATCAACTCTTAGGATGGTGGAGAATGAAGGTGAATTTTGGGAGCAACGGCTAGAAAAAGAGGCTGGAAAAGACCTAGAAGTCGACCTCAGGTTGACTCCCAGCTAGCCGTTGGAGGATAACAATAGACCAACGGTCACTTCCAAGTCACCACTGAGGTCGCCTCCAGGTTGACCTGGAAAAATCCTCCAAGATGACCAAAATTTCTGTCGAGGGTCGCTGTTGAAAGTCGACTTGAGGTTGAATTCAAGCAGAATACAGTCGTTTAAGTAAGATTCATTGCATAATAAATTATTGTAACTAAATACAAGTAATTTTATAAGTATTCAATTATTTTTTATTATATTTGAAGTGAATATAAGTAATTTGACTTTGATCTTGTCTTTATGAAGGTATTTCAATATAATACTCTGATTATAGAACTAATGTTTGCTATATTGAAATATTTCAGCCAAAAACCGATATTTGACGATCTTTTAGGGACATTTGATTGAGTTTTGATGTAATACTCGTAATTACACATCTTTTTCACTGTATATCGATCAATGTTAAGAGAATAGGATCTTTTAGAGATTGATTTATGACATCAGTGTATTTGAATTGAATATTGATGTTTTTACAGCATTTAGAGTACGATTCGTTATATAATAAGTTATTTTAACTGAATACTAGCAATTATACAAGTATTCAATAATATTTTATTATATTAGAAGATTATACAAGTATTTTGACTTTGATCTTGTCTATATAGAGTACATTTTAATAAAACATTTTGATTACACAACTAATGCTTGCCACGTCGATGTATTTTAGCCAAAAGTAAATATTTGGCTATCTATTAGGAACAGGTGATTGAGTTTTAATTTGATACTGACAATTTCACAATATTTTGATAGTATATCGATCTATTCTAAATGAAAAGTGACTTTTTTAGAACTATTCATTGCATTACGTTTAATATATGTCGAATACAAGGATTTAGAGAACGATTCAATACAAAATAAGTTATTTTAACTGAATACTAGCAATTATATGAGTATTCATTAATTTTTTATCAAAATTGAAGAAAATATAAGCAATTTAAATTTGATCTTGTCTATATGAAGGTATTTTAATGCTGCATCGGCACCCGGGTGTAGTGAAAAATGAGCAAGGGTCCCCACATCATGGACGGATGCGGGTAAAGAAGCTAGTCCATCATAGTAGAACTCAAGTAAGTAGGATTAGATTAGGAACTTGAAATATAGGCAGCCTGACGGGCAAGCTAATGGAGTTGGTGGATATTATGATTCATAGAAAGATTAATATTTTGTGCCTGCAAGAAACAAAATAGGTTAGAGAGAAAGCTAAGGAAATTGATGGCCTAGGTTTTAAACTTTGGTACTCTGGTAAGAATAAAAATAAGAATGGAGTGGGTATAATTCTGGATAAGAGCTTGAAGGATCATGTAGTGGAAGTTAAGAGAAATTATGATAGAATTATGGCTTTAAAAATTATAATCAATGGAATGATTATTAACATTGTAAGTGTGTATGCTCCTCAAGTTGGCTTAGATGCGAGCACAAAGAAAAAATTTTAGAATGATTTAGAAGAGTTAATACAAGAGATATCTCAAGAGAAAAGATTATTTATTGGAGGAGATTTAAATGGACATGTTGGACGTGTTGCTGAGGAATTTAATAATATACATGGTGGATATGGTTTTGGAGAGATAAATGAGGAGGATAAAACTATTTTTGAGTTTTCTTCAGCATATGATCATGTAATTGCTAATACTTTATTCAAGAAGAGAGAGGAGCATGTTATCACATACAAGAATGGAATTTCAAGAACTCAGATTGATTATTTTCTTATAAGGAAACGAGATCGCTTGGATT